>CAWVQM010000570.1:0-16717 GCA_963932345.1 Ophion ventricosus | reverse complement strand
GATTCAGCATCGGCACGTGCCACGGACCAATAGACGGATACCCCGCTGGGAGAAAAACGTTCATGCACGTGGAGATTTCTAATGGGAAACGGTGAAAAAAAAAAAAACAACGATTACTTATACAGTCCTGTTATTTTCAAGACGAACATGTTTCCACGTCGACGCGTTTGTGAGAACGAGACATAAAGATGGTAGAAGAAAAAAAAAACATTCTCCCATCGACACGGTGTAGGACATAGGTGGTAGAACAGTGAGGTTTACACGCTTCTCGAAACGTTAATGAAAAGAGCTCGGTTGACAGAAAGATTTACGACAGTTTAGGTCGTTTAGCCTCCACCGAGCGACTCTTCCGTATCCATTGTGAATATCATTCGACTTTCACACTGTAAGATTTGGCCGAACATTACACGCGCGTATATATATGTGTCATTTTGCGCGTTTCGCGAATATAAGCCGGAGTTAATTCTCAACGCGCGCGCGCGCGCGCGCTCCTTGTACTTCAAAGAGCGCGTCATCTTTTTTTTTTTTTCGACACCTTGAGCACCGCGACACGAAGGTATTTTTCAAGGTCGTCGCTTCTTTTTCATCTCGAGTACAATTGAGAGTCTTTTTGTTTTTTTTTAGATCCATATTTCGCCCGTTGAATAATTCGCCGTTGCGACTTCGTAATTTTTGCCGAAAGCTTAAGGCCTTGTGTACATTTCAAAAGAAAGTTTATCGTTTTTTTTTCTTTATTGGCTTTAAGTAAGGTTACCGTCGAGATTTAATTTATTTATGAATTTATGAATTTATTTTATTTATTTTATTTATTTTATTTATTCTTTTTATTTTACTTATTTTATTTATGAATTTATTTTATTTATTTTATTTATTTTATTTATTTTATTTATTTTATTTATTTTATTTATTTTATTTATTTTATTTATTTTATTTATATTATTTATTTTATTTATTTTATTTATTTCATTTATTTTATTTATTTTATTTATTTCACTTATCTTATTTATTTTATTTATTTCATTTATTTTATTTATTTTATTTATTTTATTTATTTTATTTATTTTATTTATTTTATTTATTTTATTTGTTTTATTTATTTTTTTTATTTTATTCATTTTATTTATTTTATTCATTTTATGTATTTTATTTATTTCATTTATTTTATTCATTTTATGTATTTTATTTATTTCATTTATTTTATTTATTTTATTCATTTTATTTATTTTATTTATTTCATATATTTTATTTATTTTTTTTATTTTCTTTTATTTTTTCTAATTTATTTATTTTATTTATTTAAAAAAATTCAAAATGGCGCCTCCAACTTCCATCAAATAAAGCCGTACACGGCGTGTTTTGGTTTGCGCGGGACGCTCCACAGTCTTTCCAGTTCATGTTAAATAAAAACGGGGTTAAAATTATTAAACTAGACTTAATTTGGGGGGCCTTATCGTTTTTTGTTTTCTAAAAAACTATTCTAAATCTCAGTATTCTCAGTCGCGGCTAAGAAAAAATGTACAAGTACGTTTTCCAAATAATGGAATTGGACCCTTCACTAGTGGAAGGTTTCAAATCAGCTGGAAGTAAAACAAGATTCGAGAGAATTAATTGAGATATATCTGAAATCGATAACATTGATACAGTATCATTCTACTCGAAACGTATCGAAAAAAATGATTATGTTAAATGCCCATTTGATATTAATGTTGCAGAATTGGAGGTTAAGAAATGTTCCTAATGAACAATTTCATCTCGTTTTGTGATTTAGATTACCTAGGTAGACAAAAGTATGTTACCTACCTTACAACTTGTTTTTTTTTCTAGTTTTTTTATGTTTCGAAGTTTATGGATGGGTTAACGCATAAATAATTGTAAAATAACAGTTGTTTATCAATAAAGTTGATTTTGAAAAGTAAAGATTTTGAAAAGTAAAATATTTGTTCGATCAAAGTAACCCCAAAAGAATAAAAATTGTTGTAACTTTCGATCCCGATGACCGTTTTTTTTTCTTCTTTAGGAAAAATGTTCCTTCTTCTTCTTTTATTTTACTTTATTTCACTTCAGATTCTCATTAAGAAAAAGACTGCTATCAAAGTAACCCCACTCTCAGTATAACTTTGATCAAGACGAATTTTTTTTTTCTCATTTTTTTTTAAATATTTTGAATTGTAATTTGGAAGATAAAAAGATGAATAAAAGTTGACGTTCTCATTTTAAACAATTGTTTTTTACGATATTATTTGAAGAGATATATTGATTGCCATTTCAAAATTGATCAATGTAACCCCAATCCACGGTACATGTTTAGCCTTACAAGTAGTTAAATTAATAATAAATTAACGCTTAGAAATGTTAATTTTTCGCTTCTAATAATAAAAACGGGGTAAAAGTTATTAAACTAGATTAAATTTGGGGGGCCTCATCGTTTTTTGAAAAAAAGCCGATTTTTTTGCCCAGTATTTTTTTTTTTTGCTTTAACAGACTTCATTGAAGCCATTGCCTAGAGCTGTAAAAAAAAAGTTTTTTGGGGACGTCCATTAATTACGTGAGCTCTAAATGGAGGGGGAGGGGTCTGGCAAAATCTTATGAAATCTCATTTACCGGGTGGGGGGTCAATGAAAATCTCACGTCAACTTTGTTATTCAGAAAATATACTATAATAACATTTTGTAAGGTACAAAGTGCAAATATGGACGCCTTAAGGCATAAATCATTCTAGAACGGAAAATATTTTCAGAAAACTAGAATAATAAGACAATTGTAATTGCTTTATTATATTTGATAACAATCAGACTTTTTAAGTACATATATGCTTTGTAATATTTTTTTTTTTACTCCTGAAATGTCGATATTTCCAGTCTGTTCTGAAAATATGGACAGGCACGTGTCCATATTAACAGTATGAAAAAATAATCAAATGTTCTTATTAATCTTTTTATTCTATTGTTAGGCATTAATTAAGTTATTGGTTCATTATCTTCTTCATTAATTTTAATCAAATATTTTTCTGTTCATTTTAAGGGCTAACTTACACCTGGGTAGTTAAAGAAAATCGATTTTTCAAAAAGGTGCTCATTCAAAAGTACTATGCTTTGAGTGACTATTCTGAAAATTTCACAAGAAAATTTGCAGTAATGAGGAAGTTATAGCGTTTTGTAACTGACCGACTAACGGTTGGGGCGCAGGTAGATGCGGCCTTTGGCATCTGTTTGACTATGAGCCGGATGAGAATGAGGTTGACACAGCAAAAAAAAAAAAATCATTCATCCGACGTCTTCAAAATGTGTCGAGGTTAATGACCAACAATTCGAACATTTGTTACAATAAATTTTCTGCACAAAAAAATTCAATTACATTATTCGCATATTCTTATTGTCAATACCATCACGATTTCCCGTTTTTACACGTGTATTTTTGTGAAAAAATCATTTCAAGGACATGATATCGTAGATCGTTGGATTCGTCTGAATATCAGCTACAACTTCTTAATAAAAAAAAAATATGTTCCCATTTGAAAAACCATTGATGACCTTGAGAATGCAAAAACTATGACCTTGACGAAAATGAACTTTTCACCACTGCATCAGCCCGTCGAAATCAATCAAATTACCTTCTGACATTTTTTTCGTCACTCTAAAGGCAACGGAGATATTTGGGGTGGTCACGTTAAATGGTCCACCCTGTATACAGGGTGAGGCACATAAAGTGTTACAGAGCAATGGCACTCAAACTATTGATCATATCCAAAAATGTTTCAGACAAAAGTTTCAGTGTTCGAGAAGGCCGTCATACTGGACCACCCTATTTTTTTTATCGGTGGAGGCGCTGAAGCTACGTCAAGGTCAACTCCACTTTTTTAAATGGAACCATGTATTTTTTTTTTCGATGACATTATTACCGATTTTAAGACGAATTCAGCGATCTACAACACAAGGTCATTCTAGTCACGCAAAGTATGAAAATAGTCGAAAAATCGAAAAATATCGGAATAATCACTTTCAAAGGATCCACTAACCTTGGTTTGGGTCTACGTACAGAAGATGCTCGAAGTGATGACCCTCGGCTTGTAAACACTTGTTTGATCGCTGTTTTCATTTCTTACGATACCAATGTTTCTTATCGGCAGCAAGTACGCATTTTCTGTTGACATATCAGTTAGTCACGCATTACCTTCTAATGTGAGTACATCGGATCGCGAAAATGAACGATTTTCAAGAATCTTTTGATATGTTGATGGTGCTGGGGGAATGCCGTAAACATTACAGAAGGGGCCTCCACCGAAATAAAAAAAATTGGTCGCATTTGATGGTCCCCTTCACACCGTATAACTTTTGTTATAGTTATTGTAACTATTTGTTATAGTTATTTGAAATAACTTGAGTTATTTCGGGTGGTAGAGATAAGAGGGACACCCTGTATATATATATATATACATATATTAGGTGTAGTAAGAAGAAATCCATTATTTTTGCAATAGATGGCTTTAGTAATCTGTATCTCGCGTTGTATAACTGCGATCGGATTACGCTAGATGGCGTTAGAAAGATAAGACTTCGTACTAAAATAAACATCTCAGACAGTTTTGTGATTGCTTGACTCAATATTTTTTGAGCGCGCGTCAAAGATGGCCACCAGCAAAGTGAAAATACGCCACATTTTACAGTTTTTCTTCGATAAAGGCGAAAACGCAAGCCAGGCGGCTGAAAATGTGAATAGTGTTCATGGTCCTGATACTGTAACAGCCAATCACGCGCAATTTTGGTTTCGTCGATTCCGTTCCGGTAATTTTGATGTCAAAGATGCACCACGCTCTGGAAGGCCAATTGTCGAAAATGTCGATAAAATAATGGAAATCGTCGAGTCCGACCGTCATGTAAGTACTGTTTCGATTACCCAGGAGCTAAACATTGCACAAAAAACTGTTTGGAACCACTTGAATAAGGCTGGATACAAAAAGAAGCTCGATCTATGGGTGCCACACGAGTTAACGCAAAAAAACCTCATGGACCGAATTTCCATCTGCGAATCGCTGCTGAATCGCAACAAAATCGACCCATTTCTGAAGCGGATGGTGACTGGTGATAAAAAGTGGGTCACTTGCGACAACGTCAAGCGAAAACGGTCGTGGTCGAATCGCGGTGAGCTGGCGCAAACGGTGGCCAAGCCAGGATTGACGGTCAGGAAGATTTTACTGTGTGTTTGGCGGGATTGGCAGGGAATCATCTACTATGAGCTGCTCCCCTACGGCCAAACTCTTAATTCGGACCGGTACTGTCAACAATTGGACCGTCTGAAGGAAGCAATCGCCCAGAAGCGGCCAGCTTTGGCCAATAGGAGAGGAATTGTGTTCCATCAGGACGACGCCAGGCCACACACATCGATAGTGACTCGCCAGAAGCTCCGGGAGCTTGGTTGGGAGGTTCTTATGCATCGACCTTATAGTCCGGATCTGGCATCAAGTGATTATCACCTGTTCCTGTCTATGGCGAATGATTTTGCTGGTGAAAAATTCGCCTCAAGAGAAGCTTGTGAAAATCGACTGTCCCAGTTTTTTGCCAATAGAGACGAGGTTTTCTATGAGAAAGGCATAATGAAATTACCTTCAAAGTGGCAACAAGTTATCGATCAAAACGGTGCATATTAGACCTAAAGCGGATCATTCTAACTATGCTAAATAAAGCCTTCAATTTCATGCAAAAATAATGGATTTCTTTTTACTACACCTTATATATTGATGCGTTATTAATAATTGATATCTAACATGATATATACATTTCTACATTATATTGCGAGCAATTAATTAATCGTGTACCGATAATTAAAAAAAATCTCTCGTAGACAGAGACGTAAACTAGTTTGAATAAACTGAAAAAGCGACTCTAAACTCGTTCGTAAAGTAATTTAAGGAATTTCCTTGCTTTCTGCCAGTTTATCATCAAAGATCCATTAGATCACATAATACGAATGCTTGACTTCTCGAGGAACAAAAAAAAAACAGAGAGAACGAAAAAAAAAATAATAATCTCTCTCATGCTCGTCGAACGAGCGACGAGTGCGGAGAAGAAATTACGTAATGGGTGAGTAGTGAAACAGGTACAATGGTTTCGTGCAGCCGTATGATACAAGTAACAGTGGTAAAGGAAGACCCCGTAGGGAGTCTTGTTCAACACGACGAAAAAACAAAAAAAAAAACAAAAAATTAAGGGATCATCACTTAATTGATCACACTTCGCATCATAAGAAGATACCAAAATGTGGTCGATTCGTGGATAGCTTCAAAAGATGATGCGTTCTTCCGACGCGGTATCCATATGCTGCAAGAAAGATGGCAAAAAGTAGCTAGCGATGGGCAATTCTTTGAATAAAACATAAAGTACCGTTCTTTCACAATAAATGCCCAATTTTTTATAAAAAAACGACGAAGACTTATTTTTGTACTCCCAATATAAGAATAGCAATAGAAGTACGTAGGATTTTTTTGATGTATTGTTTTTTTTTGTTAAAGTGGCGCATTTCTGAAACAAAAAGTATAAAATGCCATGAGAAAATCGTCAGAAAATTGTTTATAAAAAAGGAAACTATGCAATATAATTTAAAAAATCCTACGTACTGCCTCAGAAAATGTAATTCTAAATATACAGTTAAAATTTCAAATGTAACGATTGAAATTTGTTTGAGTTATGAGTCCGGCCGACTTGAAAAATGTAGTTTTTGAGATAAACGCGTTTATAGTTAATAGGAAGTCACGACACGAATCAAGAGGGATTGCGCTAGAATTCGAAAATCCAGTACTTAGAGATTTTTCACACTTATAATATTTTGGAATATAATTTTATAGGTACTAAGGCACGGAGAGAATTAAATGTTAAAAATTACCGTGCAGTAACGGTAACCAGATGACAAACCTGAAACTTCGCTTATTATTACTGAGTAAACACACAGATTTTCACGAAAATAAAATAAAATTTCTTCTTCAGATAGAACATTTTACCAGATTTTCTAGTAAATTTTCATGTGTAACAAAATACGCAAAACTTAAATTTAAAAAATATATAATATCAGCGAAAGTTTACTGTACATTTTATTATTTTATGCCTTTCAAAAATGTCTATAAAAAAGTATCGTCTTTATAACAGTTATTTTAAGATTTATTATAAAATTTAATGAGTGTTATAGGAAAATGCATTGTGCTCTCGGTAAAAATTATCGTGCGCGCTACCCTTCTTGTATAGTACACGGAGAGAATTAAAAAGTAATTTTTGTCGTGAATTTCACGGTAAAAATTACCGTGATATATTTCAATGTGGTAACAAGTGAGAAAAGCATAATAATTCTTATGCGACAAGTTTTTTTTAACGCACGTTCCAGAAAACTTCAAATACGTAGGTAAAATTTTACTGTACAAGAAGGGTAGCGCGCACGATAATTTTTACCGAGAGCACAATACATTTTCCTATAACACTCATTAAATTTTATAATAAATCTTAAAATAACTGTTATAAAGACGATACTTTTTTATAGACATTTTTGAAAGGCATAAAATAATAAAATGCACAGTAAAATTTCGCTGATATTATATATTTTTTAAATTTAAGTTTTGCGTATTTTGTTACACATGAAAATTTACTAGAAAATCTGGTAAAATGTTCTATCTGAAGAAGAAATTTTATTTTATTTTCGTGAAAATCTGTGTTTTACTCAGTAATAATAAGCGAAGTTTCAGGATTGTCATCTGGTTACCGTTACTGCACGGTAATTTTTAACATTTAATTCTCTCCGTGTAAAATTTTAGCTACGTATTTGAAATTTTCTGTAACGTGAGTAAAAAAAAAAAAAAATTGTCGCATACGAATTATCATGCTTTTCTCACTTGTCACCACATTGAAATATATCACGGTAATTTTTACCGTGAAATTCACCACAAAAATTACTTTTCAATTCTCTCCGTGGGTACATTTTTAACAAAAAAAAATCGATTTTTGGAAAATCCTAGAGTGTCCTAAGTCCTTAACGTAAATCCCTAAAAAATGCACAGAATCTAAGTCTGTTGCGTGAAAATGTCCTCTTCCCTTTGTTACACTCTATTTTCTTCATTTATATCCACACATGCATGCGCCGTGATCCGTTCAACTATATTGTTTATTCATTTGCATGCATACGTAACATTCATAAACAGTCCGCTTAACCCACATTGCTTAAGGTGCTATACCGTGGGATTTGCCATCTTTTGTTCATGTCCAAGCACACACACACACACACACACACACACACACACACACACACATAATGTATACATATGTATACAAAAACGATTCGTGTTTCACCGAGACTCGATATTAATGCACAGATCAGTACGAGACAAGGCATTATGGCAGTTATGGAATACACTGGTAAAAACGCGAAAGAGTTCACGCAACACGCTGCCACTCTGGACGATTTGAAGAGGTAAAAAAGAAAAAAAATTCATAGATCGTTAACCACGCTCGAACCGCGTGCCAACGGAGTAAAACTCGTCTACGAGTGTACATGCTTACACTGCAAGTTTGCGAGGAAAAAAAAAAGAAAAGAAAAGAAAAAAAAAAACAACGAAGAAAAGAGAGCGGAGCGAGAGCAACGCGAGCGGTAGCGCTCGGGTGTGTAACCACGCGATGCTCTTATTATACACCGGAGATCTTACTGATCTCATCCTATATGTAACATTTGCAATTCACGACGGACGTCATTATAACGCGTAACGCGCTATAATTGGTCAATGTTATTAATACATATATATATATATATATATATATATATTTAATAAGAGACAAAATAGCGGTGAAATTTAGTCTATCGTCAATAGAAATTGCGAGTTTAACGACAGCGCCTAGAATCGCGTAATATATATACCGAGTGTCCCATCTCACCTCTTGGTAATCTCACACTTGATTCATCTCGATAAATACTGCTCCGAACAGGTATCGAGTATAGTGAAACTTTTTGGGTTCGAAGGAGAAGGTTAAAAAAAAATTTAATCCAAAATTCAGAATGGCGATGTTAAGGTAGCAGTCTCGCCAAGGCGTTTTTCTATAGGTTTTTTTTTAAGACGGGCAACCACTTTAGGTGCTTCGAAAAATCTTTTTTTTTTATTTTCATCAATCGTTAGCAAAATATCTTAAGAATGAAGCCTGAAGATTTCAAAACGATATTCGGATTCCTTCTAACGGTATGTATATAAATGATAAAGACACTCCGCTCGACTCCCAAGCGCGCTCAGGTATCCACGAGCGCTCGGTTAGGTAGTTTGTTTGGGTTTTCATAACCCAAACAAACCCAAACTCGACCGTTTGGCGATTAGCTCCAAAACATCGCCATTCTGGGTAAAAAATAATCGAGGTAGCGGCATTGCTTGGCTATTTTATTCAATGAAGGAAATTCAGGCGTATTCGTGGTTATGAATGAACTACAAATCGTAGTTGGCAGGCAGAGCTACGGATATGCCGAGCAAATGGATCAGATGCGCGTGGCTCGGCAAAATAGAAAAAGTTTATTAGAGACAAAAGAAGCTCGAAAAGCTCGTAAAGAGGAAATGCAAGCTTCAAATGAGTTGCATGAGGAAGAGGAAGGACTGCTCTATGGTGCTGGAATCGCTGATTAATCGGTAAGACACTTTATCATTTGATTAAACACATTTGACTTTGAGTTTTTCGTTTGTGAAACTTTAAACGTGTTTTTCTCGAAACGACATTTTTTTTAATTTGCGGGAATCATAACTCAAAAACTAATTGATGGATCATCTTGAAATTTGGAACACGTTTGCATAATATAATTTATTAAAACATGAACCTAAAGTTGGAAAGATTAGATTGTTGAAGATATATTTATTATTGCAAAATTCTAGGGGATAAAATGCTAAAAATCGATAGTTTTGTTTTCAAACACGTTCCAACATTCAATTCTCGATTTTTTTTTCAAAATTTAGGTTCATGTTCTTAAAAAACATTTCAAGAATGTATCAAAATTTATTGGACTATTTCAGATGCGAATTGCGAGCTGCACAATTCCCGCAAATCGACAACGACGATAAGGACACGCCAAGGGACACAGCGGATTACACCTTAATTAATGCATGAAGTAATTTGAAAAAATTACCAGACATGTATGAAAATATGAATAAATTATTGTCAAAGTTGCGGAAATTTCCGTTTTTTTTTCACAATAAAAAAAAATCCAAAAAATCATCTAATTTTTGGTCTCCTAAAGTGGTTGCCGGCCTTAATAATGAGGACCCATTCAGGACACTATTAAATGATTACCTGCAAAATTTCAAAAGGATTCACCGTTCCGTTTTCGAGATATCGGCAATCAAAAATTTCACGGTTTTACACGTCTTCTTACGGGGAATACGAGGAGCAGTAGAAAATTTTACATTTCACGCAATACCTTCGAAACTTTTCTACAGACTTTTTTTTTACTTCTCATTCACAGAGGAACATATGACGAAATGAGTAAAAAATGAGGAGATCAGGTGACCTTGGAGGCTAATGGACAGGACCATTTCGACCAATTCACCGTCGACCGAATGTTGCGTTCAAATGATTTCGAACAATCCAGTGAGCGGGTCTTGCTGAAACCACATTAGTTGACGCGTACCCCGTGCAGAAATATTGTCATGCATACAGTCCGATTCGGACTAGGATCCTGGTTTCTCAATCGGGATCCAGTCGGATAGCGGATCTGATCCGGAAGCGAAATGTAACGCTCGCAAATCGGATTTCAGACAGGATCCTAATCCGGAACTATTGAGGACTCTAGTCAGAATTCAAATAGAAATTTTGCATAGAATCCCGGCTAGAATCCCGAACTTCTAGAATAAGATCTAGTTCGATATCGAATCGGATCCCAGCGATTAATGTAAACATCACCAGGAGATACCTATCCGTATCAGCTGGAGACGCTGCACGTTACCTGAAATCATTTATTCAAGGATCTGAAAAACGATTAGGTACAAATTAGGTAAAAACTCAAATTGAAGGGGAAAAATCAATTAAAAATAGCTTTTAGATAGAATGGTAAAAAAAAAAAGATTATTTAATTTCGTAAATGGTTAACTATTAAGCATTTCAACAGCTGGAACTTAAAACCAGAGACTTCAAGCTTAAATTTGCTTCTTTTTTCATTGGCCTACGACTATTTTTCGCTAAGTCATTGCAGCCTGTTGAAAATCACTAAAAAAAAATCCGATCTTTTTTTATCCTTTAATTTTTGTGGTCAGGAAAGCGTGGAATGCCTTAGGCATTCCACGCCACTTCGACTAGCCCGTGACCCCGACCATTTTTTATTTACCTGATATGTTTTTTTGTAAAATTGTACCCCTTGAAAGGAATATCCACATCAATTTTTAGATTTTTTCCTTTTCTCTTTTAGGAGTCATAATTTTCCAAAAAATGTCGATTTCGGAAGTTTTGTAAACATTTAAACGCTGATAACTCCTGAACTAATTGAGATATCGACAAATGTCAACACATATATATATATATATATATATATATATATATATATATTTCGTTTTGAAGCGTCATGAAAAAATATTTAAAAAATTATCATTTATACTGGACCACGTATATTTGCTTCGAAAATGGAGACTATTTTTTTTAAAGATGTTGACAGTATAACTGTCAAAACTTATATATTTTAATAACAGACTTTCAAACAAAGTTCTTTATATTTAATAAAAAAAATTGTGAAAACAATATATAAACCTTGAAAGACTCACGTTTCTTGGAGAAAAGTCATATAGGTTATTTATTCTAAGTAATTGTATTTAAATTAAATGAAGATCGTTTGAACTAAGAAAATATGTATTCAATTTGCTAAGAAAAATGTGTTTAATATTTATTTGAAATACACATTTGAAATTCTTGCCACCACGTCTCTGCCTTGCACTATGTAATGGGCGTCATATGATTTTGATTTTTACTCTTTTTTTTGCGATAAACTGCGAAAAAAACGCGTTTTTTTTTACTTTTTTCGTTTTTCATCTACCATTTTTTTATTTTTTGATAAAACTTTATATCCTAGTCATACTGAATCTAATGGACTTTGATTTTTTTGTTTCAGACAAGCCGTTGCCGAGTTGTGATGGAGCTACCTAGCCCACCTATTTTTGAGGCGTTACATTAAACTATAGTTTTTGTACTTGAAAATGAATAAAAATGAAGAAAATTTTTTTTTTTAATGGTTTTCAAGACTATTTATCAAGCCCAACAACTTTTATATTCATATCTTTTATAAAATCCTCAAAAAAAAATCGCGAAAATAGCCTTTTTTCGTGGCTCCAAAGTGGACTGGCCCCTTAAACGCGTTTATCTCAAAAGTACATTTTTCAAGTCGGCCGGACTCATAACTCAAACAAATTTCAACCGATTCACTGGAAATTTTAACTGTATATTTAGAATTACATTTTCTGAGGCACTACCTACGATTTTTTAAAATTATATTACATAGTTCCTTTTTTATAAACAATTTTCTGACGATTTTCTCATGGCATTTTATACTTTTTGTTTTAGAAATGCGCCATTTTGACGAAAAACAATATATCAAAAAAATCCTACGTACTTCTATAGCTATTCTTATATATAATCGAAAAAACTTTAGTGTCTCATCATAACTAAAAAATTATAGGAGCTGTTGGTCCGGCCGGTGACCTTCCAGAAATAAAGGCGTCATCGGAAAAATGCTGCACAGTCGCCATTTTGACATATATCGCTGCGAAAAGTAACTTTGTATACTCAATTACGTGTATAATAAAACCCCTATTTTGTAATTCCCATTTATTTTACGGTTTCGCTTAAAAAAAAATCACAAAATATGCCCTTTTTTTCGCCTCTGGAGTGGCCCAAGGCCTTAATACTGTCCGGAATGTGTACTCAAAATTAAAAAAAAACATCTATAGAAAAACGCCTTGGCGAGACTACTACCTTGAATGTCCTCCTTTGAATCCTAAAAGTTTCGCTATGCTCAATACTTGATCGGAGCATTATTCTTCGAGATAAATCAAGTGTAAGATTAAAATGGGACATCCGGTATATACAAAAATTTTCTAAATTTCAACATTTTTATTATCGTTTGTATGTGGAGCCGGCTCACCTCGCGGATGAAAATAATCGGAAGAAAGTCTCGAAGAAAGATGCACGATCTTATGCATATCCGAACGCAATAATAATAATAAAAATAATGTTTCAACCTTTCGATCGACCTCTCACGCGACGAGAGCATCGTTGACCAAAAAAAAGTCTGACGACACTTTTGCCTTGTAGCGTATTTTTATTTTTTTTTCTCTTTTACTTTCTCACATTTCGAATCATCTTCCTTTCGTCTCGCGTGCGTTTTTTTTTTTTTTTTTTGAATTCGGGTCTTATTCGGACTTTGGTGCAGGTCGTCTCATCTAGGTCTGAGATGTAGGCTCGCCTCGACAGGATGCCGCACGTCGTACATGTAATTATTCGTCAGAGGGCCCACGCGTTTGTTTCGAAATTAAAAAAAAAAAAAAAAATTGTAATAAAATAAAAATGGGTCGTACGTTTTGGGAGTATATTTGGCTAATTTTTCGTCAAGCAGGCCCAGAAAATTGGGCCTAGAGACGACAGGTAGGGGATAACGCGTGCTGGGCAGGAGGAGGGGGTATAGCGACTGCGAGCATCATTAAAAATTCGAATATCGGAATATTCATCACTCGCCTGTTGCCAAACTGAACTGACAAAAGAATTGTGCAAAAGAGCGGATCCGTGTGGATGATTTTTTTTTCTCTCGATACAGCATCAACATCGCAGCTATCACGGTTCTTTTTTTTGTTTTTTTTCTTCTTTTTTTCGAGTTTCGCAACGATGCTAATGAGCCTCGTATTTGAGAGGTTATAATAATTGCAATCCCATTTGTTTCCTCGTTCGAATGATCGATTATTCCGAAATTTGCATGGAATTTTGCAGGAGTGCCAAATAATTCGAAAAAAAGACAACGAACGAAATAAAAATCTTTGCGTCCCAATAATCATTTCTTGCTCGAATTTGAATTTGGAACGTCCCACGATGTATTGCCAAAATGTATTTGGCAATACATGGAAACCACCTCCTTTGACGCAAATTAAAAAAAAAAACTTTTTCGTTGGAAAAACAAATGAAATCAGTTGAAAAAAAAATATGAGAGGTAGAAGAAAATTAAGACAGGTAAAAATAATAAATCACTATGAGGACTATTGGGATCTGTCAAATGGCGATTTGACATCTGGTGGTGGAAAATCAAACTATACTTAGGGCAAAGCCTTTGATAGAAATTATACGTAGCCATATGATGAGAGTATTTCATTTTAGTGAAAAACACAAATATCGATGAACATTGAATTTGCAAAATTTTCCGCGTGTAAAAACTTATATACGCGAAAAATTTCAAAATGTTTCATTTTTTTTTATTTTTGATTCCATTAGCCTGAACGGTTAGGAATATTTTAAGCTTTACAGAATTGAAAAATTCCAGGATGCTATTAAATAAGGTAAGATTGCATTTATAATAAATACCGCGCGGCGCGCCCGACCTCCAACTTCAAAGCCGTTTTTCCACGATTCACTTTTTTGAACCTTGTGAAAGTTCTAACTCTTGAACGAAGGTTCAGATCGCTTTGAAATTTTTACAACATATTCTTAGTATCATCACCTATCGTGTGAACCACAGAAACGAAAATTTCAATGACACGAAAAAATACAAAAAATAAAATACCGACAGAAAATTGAGTAAAAAAATTTTAAGTTTCGAATTTTTATTATAATAATTTTTAAAAAATAATATTGTTGGTTCACACTGAAGATACATTCATTATGCAATTATAAATACGTTCATTTTTTTTTTCAGACACCCACATCGATGCCGAGAACTTTCACCATCAACGCGCGCGCAAAAAAAAATACATTGCTCTATTATGTTATATCTCCGCCATTTGTTAATATTTCTGTTTTTTTTTTTACATATACTTAACCATGTGCATAAATGATCTGTAAAAAAAAAGTTGTCAATATATGCGTCATTTTTTTTTAACCGCGTCTAGAAAAGTACCTTCGAAAATCGGCGAAATCGCGTATATAAGGCCTTAAGATAAACAGAAAAATATTTGATTAAAATTAATGAACAAGACATTTGTTTATTTTTATTTCATACTGTTAATATGGGCACGTGCCTGTCCATATTTTCAGTCCAGTCTGGAAATATCGACATTTAGGGAGTTAAAAAACATGTTTTTTTACAAAAGATATATATATATATATATATATATATATACACACTTAATATAGTCTGATTGTTACCAAATAAAATAAAGCAATCACAATGGTGTTATTATTCTTGTTTTATTAAAATATTTCCCCTTCTAGAATGATTTAAGCCTTAAGGTTGCCATATTTGCAGAAATCGACCTCGTCTTAACCGCGTCTAGAAAAGTGCCTTCGAAAATCGGCGAAATCGCGTATATAAGGCCTTAATTGTGCTGGGTAAGATAGCGAAAGCACTTCGAGTAGTTTGAAGTGCGTTTCGACAATTTTCCTATTGCACCTCCAAAGGGTGCAATAACGTATTCGTCAACAACATATCAAAATTCCAGGCCCGAAAGTTGGATTTGTCCCCATGATCGTACCTCCTTAAAAATGTTCCTTAGAAATGTTCCGCGATCGAACGTGTTTTTTTTTTTTTGTTCGTCCCACAGATCGGAGCGAATAAACATAGAAAGGGAGCCCAAATTCATTTGACCCGAATATTTTCGTTTGGTCGACGTTGTACATTGGCGTGCGTTCTTTTTTTTTTTCCTCTTTCACTTATTTCTACTCTTCCTTCGAGAGCTCAGGGACGCTCTCAATCGCTCGCTCTTCCTCAAGTGGACATAACATATACATATACACATTCGTATGATACTGACCGGGGTAAACTCCTCGCGCGATCGAGTGTGGAACTTTCGCGAATGATCGTTTCGCCCACAAACCCATACACCTTTAATTACGGAATTCACACGACGTGTTTATATTCTTGTTTTATTTTTTGCTAATTGCCACACGAATAGCACACAAAAATTACTCATCGACATTTACGACACTTAATTTTATTTTTATTTTTATTTTTCATTGACAGTTCTTCTGCATTTTATTAGCCAAGAGCACATAATTTCTTTACTCGAGAGTGTGCGTGCATCGAGTTAATAAAATTTCGTCTCTCGGTAAAACGAGTGTACTTTTTTTTTTCGCCATAAAAAAGGACCATTACGTTTAGGCAGTTGTCGCAATGCTAGTTTTGCTGGTACACCGAAGCAAAAAAAGTATTCGCGAGTAAACAAGTTTAAGTAACTTTTCGAAAAAAAAAACCGAATCATTTGGTGCTTTGTTTTATTCGAGGGCGTATTTCTAATATTAAGGTGTTACGTGGGTTTCGAAGCCAAAAAAGCCATATTTTCTCTATTTTTTTTTTTCAATATTGAGTGAAGTAAAAAGTTCTGAGCGTCTTCCGCTAGATGTCTTTAGTGAGCCATATCTCAGGATGTATAGATCGCATGGGGTCATACTATATGGCGATTTAAAGGTGACGTTACGCTTCAAAAAAAGTTCTTTGACAGTTTTTATGCTTGGTGAAGCCAGTTGTGTGTTACAGCGTTCCAAAGTGGAGGTAAAAAAAGAGAAAATTCGATACATTCTTCAGTACTACTACGACC
>CAWVQM010000569.1:0-38439 GCA_963932345.1 Ophion ventricosus | reverse complement strand
TGAGGATGACCTGTCTTTTAGCCGTAGCATTCTGATCCTGATGTCGATCTGCCGCTAAATATTAAGGCGGGCAAACACTTTAGATGCTTCAAAAAATCATTTTTTTTTTTTCAATTTCATAACTCGTTAGCAAAATATCTAAAGAATACATCCTGAAAATTTCAAAACGATATTCGGATTCCTTCTAACGGTATGTATATAAATGATAAAGACTCTCCGCTCGACTCCCAAGCGTGCTCAGGTATCCACAAGCGCTCAGTTAAGTACACTGAGAGAAAAGTGTATAGTATTTACAAAAAACGCGCATGGTAAAAGAGAGTATAGTCGAATTCCCTTTAGTTTATTGGCACCGTAATCATAATATGGTTAACACAACTATAAGCGAAAAGTATACGTAAACATGCGACTTTGGTGGCGTGTTTGACTATCTAGTATCTCCGAAATTACTATACACTATTGTAAAAGGCTTTACAATATCGATATGGTTAATTCAGCTATATCACAAAATCGGCGCACAAATACTAATGCTGCACTGAGAGCAAAGTACATGGTATTTATGAAAGACGCCCACGGCAAAAGAGGGGATAGTAAGATCCCGTATAGTTTATTGGCACCGTAATCATAATATGGTTAACACAACTATAAGCGAAAAGTATATCTAAACATGCAACTTTGGTGGCGTGCTCGACTATCTATTATCCTCGAAATAACTACTAACTATTGTAAAAATATTAACTGAATTAACTATATCGATATTGCAAAGCCTTTCACAGTAGTTAATAGTTATTTCGGGGATACTAGATAATCAAATACACTACCAAAACGGCATGATTAGATAGACGCTTATAGTTGTGTTAACCATATTATGATTGCAATGTCAATAAACTGTAGGGAATTTAACTATGCCCACTTTTACCATGGACGGTT
The DNA here is from genome assembly GCA_963932345.1 of Ophion ventricosus. NCBI lineage: Eukaryota > Metazoa > Arthropoda > Insecta > Hymenoptera > Ichneumonidae > Ophion > Ophion ventricosus. Next base: position 37,512 of record CAWVQM010000569.1, on the reverse strand, counting down.
TTTTATAAATACTATGGACATTTTTCTCAGTGCAAGTTTGTACTATTTATATGGTTAACATTAATACTTGTTGAGTATAAATTATTACAAGATCTTACGAAAAGTGACTATACGAACGAAATTATGGTAATCTTATAGTGAAGACGTAAATCATTTGTGGAATGTGTCAATAAAGTAGAGACAGCGGTAGCACGCTATGATCGATATAGATATATTAGCGCATTAATTTATCAGTTTTTTAAATTCGATATTTCGAAAACTATTGCGTTGCGCCAAAAATCCATTTAAGCAGTGACATATATTATCAAAAAAAAACGATCTGTGCAAAATTCTACCTATATCGGAGGTAACAGCTATTCGGAATTGCAGCTGGAATTACTTTTATCTCTTATGCCAAATCTACGATCAAAATAACATAAGTACCCGGTAGCATAGTGGGAGCGTGCGTAGTATAGATAGGTAGGTCGTAGGTTCGAATCCATGTTCAGGCGAAATATTTTCTTCGATAAGAATCATTTCAGGAGGTCAGGGAATGACAAATTATGGTAAACAATCATACAGGTAGTACTCTCAATTGAGAATTTTTGAATTTATAAAATATTATACACATTTAGTAGACATACCATTCAATATGGTAAAAATCACTATTTTTTGATAGTGTAAGGTAATATCCATTTTATGAAAACCTACTATATTGTATAGCATTGAAGAATCAACGTATGCTTGTAAGATTGTTGGTTGAGGTTAACATATGAGCATAGTTAACACAACTGCTAAAATATCATAAGCAGTACTATATTTTAGGCAGTGACCATGACTATAAAATATTGTTGTCCCCTCAGGGTAATATAAAATATGGTTAAAATATGGTTGAAGTTACCATACATTTCTCTCAGTGTAGTTTGTTTGGGTTTGTTTGGGTTTTCATAACCAAAACAAACCCAAACTCGACCGTTTGGCGATTAGATCCAATACATCTCCATTCTGGGGACAAAATAATCGAGGTAGCGGCATTTCTTGCTGCTATTTTATTCAATGAAGGAAATTCAGCCCTACTCATGGTTATGAATGAACTACAAATCGTAGTTGGCAGGCAGAGCTACGGATATGCCGAGCAAATGGATCAGATGCGCGTGGCTCAACAAAATAGAAAAAGTTTATTAGAGACAAAAGAAGCTCGAAAAGCTCGTAAAGAGGAAATGCAAGCTTCAAATGAGTTGCATGGGGAAGAGGAAGGACTGCTGTATGGTGCTGGAATCGCTGATTAATCGGTAGGACACTTTATCATTTGATTAAACACATTTGACTTTGAGTTTTTCGTTTGTGAAACTTTAAACGTGTTTTTTTCGAAACGACATTTTTTCAATTTGCTGGAATCATATCACGAAAACTAATTAATGGAGCATCTTCAAATTTGGAACACGTTTACATAATATAATTTATTAAAACATGTACCTAAAGTTAGAAAGATCAGATTGTTTAAAACATATTTATTATTGCAAAATGCTTGGAAAAAATGCTAAAAATCGATCATTTTTTTTCAAACACGTTCCAACATTCAATTCTCGATTTTTTTTCAAAATTTAGGTTCATTTTCTTAAAAAACATTTCAAGAATGTATAAAAATGTATTGGTCTATTTCAGATGCGAATTTCGAGCTGCACAATTCCCGCAAATCGACAATGACGATGAGGACAGGCCAAGGGACACAGCGGATTACACCTTAATTGATGCATGAAATAACTTGAAAAAACGACCAGAGATGTATGAAAATATGAATAAATTATTGTCAGAATTTCGGAATTTTCCGTTTTTTTTTCACGATAATAAAATCCAAAAAATCATCTAATTTTCGGTCTCCTAAAGTGGTTGCCCGCTTTAAGGGCAGGTTATCGTTCATGACGATGAAAAAAGTCATGTTTTTTTTACATAATTTGCATCGCTTTTTGACGAAATTTTCAAGCATTTGTCAAAAATCTTACTTGCTTTGATCTCAGCCCAGCTAATTACTCGAAGCAGTTTATGGTTTGTGCAAAAAGAGCGGTATCAGGATCCTGATACCGCTCAGACTCAATCAGACTCAATTATTTTATCCAAACATTCAGTATGTTGATATCAGGATGAAATTGTATTATTAACTTTTTTGATAGGTCGAAATCGAAGCGAATTCGTATCCAAAAGACCATATCAGTCCTTTGGAGAATGATGTCAGATCAAATAAGACCAAGTTGTCATTTTATTTTTCAAGTACAAAAATTTGTTCAATTTGAATTTACATCGTGTCATATTTCGTCATTAAAGTATCTAAATCTATCTAATTATTATTGTGGTCGCTGTTGTTATTATTATGATTATCATAATCATTATTATTATGATAGTAATTATTTTTTTGCAAATTGACTTTTGCATGAATATTTGACTTTTATATGAATAATATAAACTTTTATTTTATACGAATTATATGACCTTTTATATGAATTTTATATGAATAATCTGACTTTTTTTATTATGATATCCATTCGATGATTTTCATCTGTCATGTTTTAATACTTGATTTTTTACTTTTCGACTTTTTATTTGATATTTTTTTTATTTTGAATATATTATTTATTGATTGTCAGTAAAATATTTCTAAAGGTTCATTAATTGTGAGATGACTGTTGTTTAAAAAGACAATGAAAAGGCGCATTTTTTCAGACTGATGATGAACGTGCGATTATAATTTAAAAAAAAAATAACTTCTTACCAATCGTTTCCTCGTGTTCCTTCGACTTGAAGATTACGCTCTACATAATTTATCCAACGTCGTGTAACGTCAAGTAAGGAAAGCTCTCGCGAGATATCTCTGGCTATTAATAGGAGTGCACGTGCGAGAGAAGCTTCACGCGCCGAGTGTATGCAAGGGAAGTCTGGACGACGACAACGGAGGGCTCTGTAATACACGGATGGTCAACGGGGCGCGATAACGGGGAGAGAAAACGAAGGGTGAAAAAAAAGTGCGTATACCACACGGGGTGCGCGGGAAAGTACCTACACGCCGAGTGCTTTCGTAACCACGGAGATCCAAGGTAGGAAATACGTCATCTCGCTGTAGCGACCGACCTTTTGCTTGTGTACATACTCTCAGCCAACGATGATGACGGACGAGGGGGAAAAACAAGAAAATAAGGATATTAAAAAAAATATATATATATATATAGAAGTTTGCATAAATCGCGTCTCGTTGATTGCTGAGCTTTGCACTCGTGAGGCAACAGCCCCCCCCCCCCCCCCCCCCCCCTATGCTTCGTCGATTTCTCTTAAGAGTGTTTCGGAATCCTAGGATGTATGCAAAATATGAGATCAATCCACTAACCATTGAAAAATTGGAGCCATCTTAATTTACGACTTGCAAGCTGGGGATCAAAAAACACGACGATTTTCAATTTTTTTTTCTTTGCTTACAGTATTCGGATGACGAGGGAGAAATTTTATACACAATTAAGGCGGGCAACCACTTTAGATGCTTCAAAAAATCGATTTTTTTAAATTCCATAAATCGTTAGAATTTATCTTAAGAATACACCCTGAACATTTCAAAACGATATTCGGATTCCTTTTAACGGTATGTATATAAATGATAAAGACTCTCCGCTCGACTCCCAAGCGCGCTCAGGTATCCAGGAGTGCTCAGTTAGGTAGTTTGTTTGGGTTTTCATAACCCAAACAAACTCAAACTCGACCGTTTGGCGATTAGCTCCAAAACATATCCATTCTGGGTACAAAATAATCGAGTTAGCGGCATTTCTTGCTGCTATTTTATTCAATGAACGTAATTCAGCCCTACTCATGGTTATGAATAAACTACAAATCGTAGTTGGCAGGCAGAGCTACGGATATGCCGAGAAAATGGATCAGATGCGCGTGGCTCGGCAAAATAGAAAAAGTTTATTAGAGACGAAAAAAGCTCGAAAAGCTCGTAAAGAGGAAATGCAAGTTTCAAATGAGTTGCATGAGGAAGAGGAAGGACTGTTGTATGGTGCTGGAATCGCTGATCAATCGGTAAGACACTTTATCATTTGATTAAACATATTTGACTTTGAGTTTTTCGTTTGTGAAACTTTAAACGTGTTTTTCTCGAAATGACATCTTTTCAATTTGCGGGAATCATAACTCAAAAACTAATTGATGGATCATCTTTCAAATTTAGAACACGTTTACATAATATAATTTATTAAAAAATGAACCTAAAGTTGGATAGATTAGATTGTTCAAAACATATTTATTATTGCAAAATGCGGGGGAAAAAAATGCTAAACATCGATCTTTTTTTTTTCAAACACGTTTCAACATTCACTTCGCGATTTTTTTTTTCAAAATTTAGGTTCATGTTCTTAAAAAACGTCTCAAGAATTCATAAAAATTTGTTGGACTATTTCAGAAGCGAATTGCGAGCTGCACAATACCCGCAAATCGACAACGACGATGAGGACACACCAAGGGACACAGCGGATTACACCTTAATTAATGCATAAAATAACTTGAAAAAACTACCGGAGATGTATGAAGATATGAATAAATTATTGGCAGAGTTGCGGAAATTTCTGTTTTTTTTTCACAATAAAAAAAATCCAAAAAATCATCCAATTTTCGTTCTCGTAAAGTGGTTGCCCGCCTTAAGGGCAGGTTACCGTGCATGACGATGAAAAAATTTGATGTTTTTTTTACATAATTTGCATCCTCAAAGTGTTGAGAACACTAAAGGGATTTTTTCATTTTTTTTCATATTTTCGTAAAAGGATATTTTCATATCTAAAGTATTTTAGAATTCACAGCCTAAACGGTAAACTTTAAATGCGTTTTTCTGAAAACAGCATTTTTCAGAGCGCGGGTGGTTCTACAGCTTCGACGGATGAACCGATTCACATCAATTCCTGCACGATTGAAAGGAAATTCAATTTGCGGGGTCATCAGTAAGCGATTTTTGTTAAAAATTGATTTAAAAATTGTTTTTTTTCGTCTATTGAAGCAAAAAAAAACCCGGCACAAAAATTAGGATTGTTTTCAAACGGCTGCCATTTTGTTATCCAAAAGTTTTTCAGAAAACAAAAAATCCTTAATCATTTTTAACCCGTTTTTGTTTCAGATGAACTGGCAATGCTGTAGAACGCCCCGCGCAGACCTAAATACGCCATGGCTTTATTTGACTGGAGCTGGAGCCGCCATTGTGAATTTTTGTTTATAAAGAAAATTGGAATTTACTCTCCTTTGATAGAAGAATATAGTACGTTGAAACCTATTTCCAAAAGTATTTATTTTATATAAAAAAGAAATTCCCGAAGTTAATGCTTTTTTTATACCTCTCGACGGTAACCTTCTCTTCATGCATAGTCTTGTCAAGTTTAAGTGTTTTCTTCGTCCAAAAATATTGGAAAGCATTGGAGTTATTATCGGTGTAGGTGGATCTGGCAACTAGAGTAATCTGGAATGAAAAATAAAAAATGTACTTTTTTTTCACTCGGTACGATAATGGACGTTTTCACACCTCGTAAAATTTCGTACAATAATCGACGAAAAATGTTCTTCTAATATCGTGTGATAGCAACGCTCGCCTTTAGGTCGTGCCGCAAACTCACACTCGTAAGAAAAAGTTTTTTTTTCGTACTAGTATCGTAATGTACTATTAGTGTAATAAGAAAACTTTTATATGAGCGAATACTTTTTTTCAATTTCGAGAATTGCGAATATGGCTAGCTGTAGAAAAAAAGTTTCTATTATCGTAGAAAAAACAACTTTAATCATTTATTAGTAACAAATGGATATTAAAAAAAATTATCCGATCATACGATAGAAAATGTTATAAACTATGCTCTGTCCGAATTTAAAGTGAATCAGACGAATAGAATTTGAGATATGACTTAAACCGTTTCGTAAAGAACTTTCGAGACAAACGCAACAGAAAAGGGTAAATCGCAACGTGATGTTTCGCCGCAGCGCAATGGGCGAAACGTCACGTTTTTTGAGTTATTTAAAAATCTTCGTTGCAAATTAAAGTTAAGACCTTAGGCTATAAAGTAACGCAATAAAAAATTCGCATTTTGAATTTTCAAGTTTATGCTAACCTCTCAAATCGATTATGAAAATTACAATGAGAAAAAGATACAAAAAGTTTAGGATTCCATGTGTAGCTAATTTACATATGAAATAAGCTTTTTGGAACATTTCCCAAGTACTCATTACATAATTGTAGAGCCATCAATCATAAAGCACTGAAATCCTACTTATGTTCTCGTTTGGCACACCCATACGTCTTCACCAGGCTGTGAAGCTAGAAAATTAGGACAGTCATCAGGTGCGGCTCGTTCACCCCCAAAGTTTTGCTCCAATAAAGTCAGATAACAACAAAAACAGGTAAAATAATAATTAAAAAAAAGTTTAACCTTAGATTCGTGGCTTATTCCAAATACTACGTCACTTACGACTGGTTCTACCTTCCCCCTGAAACAAATAATTTTACTTTATTTTATTTTATTGTTTTTTGAGGTTTTTGTCTACTTTGATTTAAAATTAATTTTACTTTAATTTAAAATAAAATAAAATAAAATAAAATAAAATAAATACCAGTAAAAAGTTCGGCAAATAGAAATATCAAACAAATTTTTTTTTAAACCCCTTTTCAATTAAGGCCTTATATACGCGATTTCGCCGATTTTCAAAGGTACTTTTCTAGACGCGGTTAAAAAAAAATGACGCATATGTTGACAACATTTTTTTTACAGATCATTTATGCACATGGTTAAGTATATGTAAAAAAAAATCACAAATATTAACAAATGGCGGAGATATAACATAATAAAGCAATGTATTTTTTTTGCGGGCGCGTTGATGGTGAAAGTTCTCGGCATCGATGTGGGTGTCTGAAAAAAAATGAACATATTTATAATTGCATAATGAATGTATCTTCAGTGTGAACCAACAATATTATTTAAAAAAAATTATTATAATAAAAATTCGAAACTTAAAAATTTTTTACTCAATTTTCTGTCGGTATTTTATTTTTTATATTTTTTTGTGTCATTGAAATTTTTGTTTCTGTGGTTCACACGATAGGTGCTGATACTAAGAATATGTTGTAAAAATTTCAAAGCGATCTGAACCTTCGTTCGAGAGTTAGAACTTTCACAAGGTTCAAAAAAGTGAATCGTGGAAAAACGGCTTCGAAGTTGGCGGTCGGGCGCGCCGCGCGGTATCTATTACGCGCTCGAAATGCTCTAACTTTAACAATTTTTGGAATTTTTCACTTCTGTAAAGTTTAAAATATTCATAACCGTTCAGGCTAATGGAATCAAAAATTAAAAAAAATGAAAAATTTTGAAATTTTTCGCGTATATAAGGCCTTAAACAAGCACACATTTTTTCCTGCCTATCTTTCAAAGGTCAGGAGCGAACGTTTTTTTGTTTTTTGTTTTTTTTTTCTCGTATTTCCATTTCCAGGGTAAATCCGAAGTGCGCGAGTTTGCGGGATTTGATTACACGTTAACGCACTCAGATGTATAAGTGCGTTAACGTACAAGTACGAAGCACGCCCCACCCCCCTCGTCCCTCTCGTACTCGCTAAGCCTCTTTCTCTTTCGCGAGGACTGCGAGAGCGAGAAGGACAAAGATTGCGGGGAAACGAGGGGCAGGAGGGAGCGGGGGAGGATGCAGAGGGAAGAGCAGAGGGTAGTTTAATTTCTACCACCACCGCGCACCGCCGGGCAAACTCCCTCCCCCCCACCAGTAGTGGAGCCGGAGCCAAGCGGCAGTAGTAGCAGCCGAACACGAGGTACGCTTTTACGTCTAGGGCTAAAAAAGCTCTGGATCGATACTAAAATGCCTTTAAAATCACGGATTTTATATCTGCCGAGGGGTGAAGGGAAGGAAAAGTCTTGTAGCTGCTCGGCAAGGGGCAAGCAGGAATCTCTCTTCTCTCTCTCTCTCTCTCTCTCTCTCTCTCTCTCTCTCTCTCTCTCTCTCTCTCTCTCTCGCTCTCTCATATTGTTGAAGAGCTTGCTTCGGCTTTATATCCCATGGACCCCGCTCGCAAGCTGCTGCTCACTCGCAGAGAATAATTCTTATCTCCGGGCATTCTTTTCTTTCTTCTCAAGCTTCCGATCAAAATGTATATCTGTGGGAGCGAGAAGTTTGAACCACGCTGTAGACCCAAATATATGTATGCCATATCATTACATTTATGTATATGTGCGTGTATATAATTGAAAAAAAAAGAATTTATTTTTGAAATTTCTGCGCGGATGAAATATTACGTACTTATCTTGGTGGTTTTTCTATTTTTATGGGAATTATAATTATATACACAGGTATACACAGTGAGAAATTTGATTTTCATTTTTAATAGTTTTTCATGTCTACTCCGAAAAAAAAAACAGCGTGTATTTGTGATGAGTAGTATTTGCTAGAGAAAAATTGAGCATTATGGAAAAAAAATGGAAATTCTATTTTAAGTACAGCAGAATGAAGATAATCAAATTCCGAATACGAAACAATCCGGGAAAACCTTTTTGTGGATCCTGTGATCGAGGAAAAATCATTATCAAAAATGCATTTTGAAATGGATACATGGAATTGAATTCCGTTGAAAAAAAAAGTATTCTAGAAGTGTTTTGTATTCGGAATTTAATTATCTTCATTCTGCTAAACTGAAAATGGAATTTTTTTTTTTTCAAAAATGCTTAATTTTTTTCTGGGAATTACTACTCGTCACTAAAAAAAACGCTACATTTTTTTATCGAAGAGGACTTGAAAAACCATGAAATATTATATTTTTCTCGGTCGCAAAGACTTCTCGCCAGACCCTTAAAAATACATGGCCACCTTGTAATTGTCACTGGGTAAAAAACCTTAATAAAAAATACGAATATTCTTACATATTATTGTATTCAATATCTAGTAATTTCAAATATCAATACTGGCTGTTAACATAACATTGTTTGCAAAATTTTTTTTGAAGAATGTTTTTAAAATGGAAAAATTAACAAAATCTCCTTTATGAAATGTACATGTATATACATATATATATATATATATAAATATATATATATATATATATATATATATATATATATTTATATTCAGATACAGCATCGATATTTTAAATTAATAGATTTTGAATAGAATAATTTGCATAAATTTTCTTCTTTTTTTTACGGTTTATTTTTCAAAGCGAGTTGAGCAAATACTTTTTCCGACACTGTATGCATATATCATATCACATAACATCATTCATCTAGCTAAATATATAGAAAACGAAACTGTATTTTTCCACGACAACTGCAAAGATTTTATTGGAACATATGAATCATACTTATCGTCGTTATTAGTGAACGTCTCTGCATTGAAGATGTATGGGGAATGACAGAAAGCTCCCAGGTTAAAAAAAGATCGAGCGCCTCAGCGATGAACATTAAAGTATGATGATTTCTTCTCACAGACGTAGACGGGCCCAATAAAAGTTTAACTCTGAAGTTTCCATAAGTTTCACAGCGTCGTTTTTAAGGTACAAGCTAAATATTAAAATCCGCGCCAATTGAGAGGATTTTCTTGTGAAAAATCGTGAATCGTGCTGGAGTTTGAACGTCATTGAGCTGCCGTTAATACTTTTCCGAGATGTTCACGAACTGCGGCTAAAATCACGCTTTTTATCATGAAAAACTGTACCAATTTGCTTGAATCTTAATATTTTATCCCGCCCCCTCTGGCTCGGCGAAAACGACGTATGGAAACTGGTGGAAAGTTGGAAATCGAACATTGGTCAAACGTTCCGCTAGAGCTAAAAAAAAGTTCGAATCATTCAACATTGACCAGTGAAAGATTCGGCTCTCGTTAAATGATCAGAGAAGAAATATTACGTATTGATAGAATGCCGGAAAAAAATGACGTCAAAAATCCCGAACGAGGAATTCTTCTGATAATGGGTAAAAATGTTCGAACAAAAAAAAACTAGAGAACACTCAATTTTCGAGCGTAGTGATAGTCCCGATAACTAAGGCTGGAATTTCACAAAAATTAGGACGAAAAACTTTACTCGCTGATGTGCATAATGATTTTTCAACGAAGGATTCATACATACCCCATTTCTTTCCAAAAATAAAAAGCATAAAAGTAATAAAGTAGAAAATGAACAAAATAAAGAGAATAAATAAAAAGAATAAAGAAAATAAATAAAAAAATAAAAAATGAAATGAAAAGAATAAAAGAAATAAAATAGAAAGAATGAAAAAATTAAAATTTAAAAAATTCAAGGAATAAAATGAAAGTAGCACGTTAGATAACAGTTACCATTTTTTGTCCAAAGTCCCTTCGTATGCCCTTCCGGGCTTTTACACCCCCGTCGACTTTTACCCCACACTTGACACTTCCCCATTTCCGGTCTCTGAGAGACCCCCCGGAGTGTTGCACACAGTCACTCGTTTCCCGAAGCGCTGCTGCATCGTGTTCGCACAAGGTCACACAGGTAAGCTGTGAAAAACCTGCATCGATGCAGGTCGCCTGCACAGGGTACCGCAAGCCAGTAGACAGGGCCGAGCAGTCACTCATCCGAATACTATTGCTAACAAAATGACTTGCCAATCGCAACTATTCGTTAAGGTAGTAGTCTCGCCACAGTCACTTTGAAAAGTTTATTCTCCGCTCAATCGATGAAAGCTTCGAAATATTATGGAATATCCTTATAATGAAGGCTCTTCATCTTATCGGGATGTAAAAAATTCTAAAGTAATGATGAAAACGCCTAATATAATATTTAGAGTTCCAAAAATAACGTTTCCTCCATCACCTAATCCTCACTATTGCATCAGACTATCCATTCCGGCTACTAATGCGTAGATACTCTACGTATACGGATATGCGCACATTACTGTAGTCTTGCGAGCGCGGAGATCGTGGCAACGTCGCTGTGCTTGCGAATTTTTGTCGTGATATTTGGCGCTAGCGTCGCTAGACATTGCTTAATTTAAATCGCTATATCTCTGAAACTAGACGGTCAAAATTCATGATTTTTTTTTTATCCACTTCGTCATATGTTTCTCTGTAATTGAGAATAAAAAAACAAACAATCTGTAAAAAAGTTTCGTAGTTATTGCGTGAAATGTGAAATTTTCCACTGCTCCCCATAAGAACACGTGTAAAACCGTGTAATCTTTAATTGCCGATATCTCGAATACACAACGGTGAAACCTTTTGAAATTTTGCAGGTAATCACTTAATAGCGTCCTGAATGGATCCTCAAAATAAAAAAATAAAAATCTGTAGAAAAACGCCTTGACGACACTACTACCTTAAAAATGGAATTGGTCCAGCTAAAATTAATAAATATTTTTTTTCAGCCTTGCCAAAATCATCTTAAGCCGCATTATCCATGAATAATCTTCTTCGCTATATTTCCATCATCAATTATTCATGCACGCTTTCTTTTGTACCTGCCACGAAGGGAGTTGATGAGAGACGGCGTAACGAGTACGGCGAGAACTGAATACGTGTACTACAGTATGTACATCTGGAGAATAAATATAAGAATACATCGTGGAGAATAAATATATACATGTGTGTGTGTGTGTGTGTGTATGCGTTCTTTATGTCATACGTATAAAATAGGTACAGTTAGTTGGACCTGGGAGCGGGGGGCGTAAGAGTGTAGCTTGGTAGTTGCCTCAACGATATTTAGAAGTCTAACGCGTTGTGGCAACCCCAATGCTCTCCTTGAGCACTCGTCGTCGTCGTTGTCGTTGTCCTCACCCTTGTTCTGGCAAAGGGCTACTCCACTGTGCACATGTAGAATAGCGCTGGGTATATTCGCTCAGAAACATCCCTTATTTTTCCTTTCTCGATCTTCCTCTCTCTTCCGCTATCTATCTTTCTTTCATTTCTCTCCCTCTCTCTCTGTGTCTCTTTTTCTCATAACTTCCCTCTTTACTTTTCTTGGTCCCTCTCTTTCTCTCTCTGTCTCTCGTAACTTCCCCCTTTACTTCTCTCTGTCTCTCTCTCTCTCTCTTTACTTCTCTATTTTTTTTGTTTCTCTTTCTCTCATTCTGCTTTTCCATCCCTCTTTCTCTCTCGCTCTCTTATTTTTCTTTATGTCTTTCTCGTTACTTCCCTCTTTTTCTCTCTTTCTCTTCACTTTACTGTCTTTCTTTTAACTTGTCAATTTCTCTCCCTCCCTCTCTCTTTTCCTCTCATTCTGTTTTACCCTCCCTCGTCCTATCACACTCTCTCTTCCTCTCCCTCCCTCTCTCTTTTTCTCTCATTCTGCTTTACTCTCCCTCGTCCTGCCACACTCTCTCTCTTCCTCTCCCTCTCTCTCTCTCTCTCTCTCTCTCTCTCTCTCTCTCTCTCTCTCTCTCTCTCTCTCTCTCTCTCTCTCTCTCTCTCTCTCTCTACTTCTCTTTCTCATTTACCTCTCTCTTTCTGTATACTTTCGTCGCTCTCTCATTCTGCTTCTCCACCCCTGTTCTTCTCGTTCGCCGTCTACATATCTCATTCTCCTTTCTCTCTCTCCTCCCTTAGTTGAGACGGAAAAGAAAGTCGGCGGCGCGCGCTCGTGATAGACGAAAAGCGTACGGGCCTCGCAGTGATTAGAGGGGGTCGACAGAGGATGGTAGACGACTAAAAAAGTCCCGGTAAAATGGGAACGGAGAGGAATGAGCGCGCCCGCGTAAGAGAGCGAGTGAGACGGTAGGACAAAAAAAACGAAAGGATAAAGAAAAGTGACGAAGAGGGAGCGAGATGGCCGCGAACATATACATTAGAAAGAAGAGCGAGAAAGTACGTGGTAGCGGGTCTGACAAGGGTGAGGTGGGGTACATAGAGAGGGACGACTTCAGAGGGAGTGAGCGAGAGAGAGGTTGCAGGAGGGGGCAGAGGACAGAGCCGAGCTCCCCCTTGTTTCATTCCGCTTTTTAATAAGGACCTCGTTTGGTACTCTAGGCTTTAAATAGATCAATACCTACGTACTTCATCCCTGGCAACGAACCCAATCCCCTTTCCCTTTTTACCCTTCGGGCCGTTTTTATCTCGCTCACTCAACCCGCGATATTCCCCTCTCTTTTTAACACAGCACCCCTCGCGCCCCTGACGCGCGACCCCACCAAAACACTCGCCTTTTTCTATCCTTCTTTCCTTCTCTCTCTCTCTCTCTCTTGCTCCTCTCTCCGGCTGCCAGTATTTCGAACTACCCCTCCATCGAGCCTAACTCGTTCCTATCCACCCTCATTGCGATTCCATCCCTCTCTTCGTCATTCTGTCCTTTCCACCACTATACGTGTATATGATGGTCCTATGTCCATCTCTCTCGCGTTCTAGTCGCGCTTCTTCCTTCTTTTTCACTCGCTCACGTTTTCCGCCTCTCGTTTTTCCTCCCTTCCGTCAAAGCCCTCCCTTTCTCTTTCTCTTTCGCACAACCCTCCGCAGCCTGAGTCTCTCGACTGCTGATGCGGTGTCTCTCCTTCCCTAATACTCTCTGTCCCTCTCTCTCTCTCTCTCTCTCTCTCTCTCTCCCTCTTTTTCTCTGCCTCTCTTACTACCATGATCCGCTCTCAGTCACTTTTATAGCGTGTGTTTCTCTTTATATTCGCCTCTAGCTGTTTCGCTCTGGCAGCTCGCGCGGTCCAAAACCACCGCGGCTCTCCAGTCGCCCTATATGTGTGTGACGCTGGCGCAGAGAGCGCGTCAGCCACCTACGCGTTGCCCGCTTTTTCCCGTTTTCCGTCCTCGCGAGCTTTTTTTTGCTACTTTGTTTCTTTTTTCATCCGCTCTCTCTTCTCTCTCTCTCTCTCTCTCTCTCTCTCTCTCTCTCTCTCTCACACACACACACACGCCCTCTGTCTCTCTCTCTCTCTCTGTCTCTCTCTCTCTCTCTCTCTCTCTCTCTCTCTCTCTCTCTCTCTCTCTCTCTCTCTTCTCTCTCTCTCTCTCTCTCTCTCTCTCTCTCTCTCTCTCTCTCTCTCTCTCTCTCTCTCTCTCTCTCTCTCTCTCGCTCGTTTTTTTACTTTTTTTTCAGTATCACTCGCTCTATCGTGCGCGACCTCTCCACCTCTAGCGATTCTTTTTTTTCTCTTTTTTTTCCTTTTTTCGCTTCTACCTTCAACGCTCTGCGTGAATGGGCGAAACGTAGGTAGGAGAGAAGCGTTTTCACTTTCTATACGCGAGCCACGGCAACGCGCTTGAACCTCGACGAAAACGAGAGTCACGTATATATACGTGTATACATATCCATATGTAGATCCACATATGTGCATGGATACATATGTCTATGTATATGGTTATATATATATGACGAAGAGAGAGAGAGAGAGAGAGAGAGAGAGAGAGAGAGAAAGAAAGAGAGCGAGAGCAAATCGGAGCATACACATCGGAGCGACACACACATGGGTTGAAACCTCGTTGCACTTTGCGCTGATCCATCGTCATTTATATTCAATACGACATATATGGCTAATTCCAATATCTAATCTGACGCGTATATATGCAACGAAAATTCCGTGCATATACATTACGCTAGCTTGTTCGAGTACCGCAACTGATTTTGGTGAAATTTTTTGTGATGTTTCCTATGGAGAAAACTTGAGGTATCCGATCAGTGATGATCATGAGGCTCTGGGTATTTTGTATTGGAGCAAACGTCGGTATGAATTTTAAAAAAATTAGAATTGGGCTGAACAAATATATCGTTCGGGGATGCTGAGGAATTATTTATGGAAAAAAGAAATATTACGTTAATTTGAAAATGATTTAGTCCGTCGGACTGTGAAATATTCGGATTGATCGAATATTTTAGTCTTTCTTGAACGAGTCTGCTTTTAACTTTTTTTTTCTGATGAGAGTATTGGGATGACGAGGTCGGGATTTTCACACAGTATTAATACATAGTCTAATTAAATTTGAGTTTCTTTTTTAATTGCAATATATTGATAAGCAGTGAAGTTATTGTTATTCAACCAAAGTAGCACTGTTGCTGCATGGTCAATCGGGATAAGTAATTCTGGCAACCAGGGTCAGCTGGAATGAAAAATAAAAAATTGTACTTTTCATATAATTATAAAACTTTCATATGTCCGGATACTTTTTTAAATTTTCGAAATTATGAGAATGGCAAGCTGTAGAAAAAAAAACGTTCGTTTTTCGACCAAAAAAACAACTTCAATGATTTGTTATTGACAAACGGATGAACCTATCAAAAAATTTGAAGTGAACCAGACAATTAGATTTTGAGATACGACTTACACCGTTTCATGAAACATAATTTGACAAAAAAAAACCCCAAAAAAGAGGCAAATTGCAGCGGGGTGGTTCGCCATAGCGCAGTGGGTGTTCTGACTCTTCACAAAAGTCTTTATAACTCGCACAATTCTTGGCATTTTTACGAAATCTTTGCCGCAATTTAAAGTTAACGTCCTAGCCTATAAAATTATACAATAAAAAAAATTGTATCTCCAAAATTTCGAACTTGTGCAGATTCCTGAACATTTTGATGACCACCTGTCAATGAACAATTTCTCTGATCCACGGTGATATTTTTTTCTCTGTCTGGACAAGTCCGATTAAATAAAAAATAGTCCATGGGCCGTTCGTTCGCTAGCGCAAAAAACGGTGAATAATATTCATCGCGTAAATTATACATGAACGGCTGTGCGGTAGGTGTGTATGCTTTGCGTAAGCGCGAGAAATCGGAAGGTTATCCCTATTATTCTCTCTCCTTCTCTCCCTCATTCTCTCTCTCTCTTTCTCTCTCTTGCCACCTTTCTCTCTGTCTCTTTCACCCCATGACTTCTGGATCGTCGCTTTTCATCCCCTCTCGGTCCGACGAGAAAGACCCTCTCCCCTCGTTTGAGTCCACGAACGATCATTGTGAGTGCACATATATATACGAATTGTGATAAACCTTTATGAATTGGTTATGAACGCGTACCTGAGCTATGTTCAATATAACACGTGGCTTTTGACAACAGCATAACACACAAACAGACATACAGTAGCGTGCAAAAGTTTTGGGCCAGCCTATTTTTCAGGCATATTGCATTGAAATACGACGGTGAAGAAAAAGTAAATGAGTTATGACAACGTGTATTCACTTATATTTGAAAACAATTAATTATATACATAGATATTGTTCTTAAATATTTGGTTGTCTATCACTTTTTTTATTTAACGAGTGTGCAATAGTATTGGGCCACCTACTATTGCGTGTGAAAAACATAACGAAAAATGTTGAAAATAAGAAAACGATAATCGGCCTTCCTCACTTGACTCAGTAGTTTGTTGCCATACCCTTAGTAGCTATTACTGCGGCATATCGTCGAGGCATGGGTGCTATTAAGGGGCCAGTCCACTTTGCAAATTTCAAAAAATCGATTTTTTTTTACTGTTTTCGAAAGTACATATATTCAGAAATATTGTGTCAAAATTTTATGAAAATCCGAGCTCTCTAAGTATTTTTTTTTTTACCTGAATGTCAGGACCTCATTTCGTCTACCTGAGCGTATAGCGCGCTCGGCCGACCCATCGGCCACAAACATCCTCCTGCTCTTTCTGAGGAAGTACAGGAAGTTTTAAAACGTATTTACGAGGATCTCACAAAAACAGAACTGCTCGAAAGGTGTTTAGGTGGCCATACGCAAAACAATAATGAAAGTTTTAACCACTGCGTATGGAATATGGTACCTAAACATATGTTCAACGGCAAAAAAATCGTAGACATTGCCTGCAAAGTTTCCGCGTGTGTCTTTAATTAAGGATTTCGTCCAGTGCTTAAAATAATGGAAAAAATGGGCGTCAAACTCGGCCCGATCGCCATCGGATTCGCCGATAATCAAGATGACGAGCGTGTTCGCTCTGCAAACCGCCGCAGTTCTGAGTGCTCCAAAGAGACCAGAACCAAACGAAAGCAAGCAAGACTTGAAGAAATCGACGATGATGAGCAATCAGAATGGATTTTGTACGGTGCAGGAATTGCCGATTGAGTTTAGGTAAGAGTTTTTCATAGTATAAACTTCAAGCGCGTTTTTCTCGAAACAACGTTTTCAAAATCTAGCTCCATCGTATCTCTAAAACTAATAAACCGATTCTCTTGAAATTTGAACCACATATCGTAAACATGATTCGCAACAAGATGACCCTCGATGGTTTTAAAATTTTTATTTTTACTCTTTTTTTTGCGAAAAACTGCGCAAAAACGCGGTTTTTTTACTTTTTTCGTTTTTCATCTGCCATTTTTTTATTTTTTGATAAAACTTTATATCCGAGGGTCATTTTGTAGCTGGTGTCATACTGAATCTAATGGACTTTGATTTTTTTGTTTCAGACAAGCCGCTGCCGAGTTGTGATGGAGCTACCTAGCCCACCTATTTTTGAGGCGTTACGTTAAACTATAGTTTTTGTACTTAAAAATGAATAAAAATGAATTAAAATTTTTTTTAAATGTATTTCAAGACTTTATTTATCAAGCCCAACAACTTTTATATTCATATCTTTTATAAAATCCTCAAAAAAAAATCGCGAAAATAGCCTTTTTTCGTGGCTCCAAAGTGGACTGGCCCCTCAATCGTAATCGAATGATTCCACAATTCCGTCTTGTTAGAGTGATTTTTTGTTCCTACATGATCTTTTAGGTCTTGCCACAAAGCTCAATCGGATTTAAGTCCGGTGATTGCTATGGCTAGTCGAGAAGGCGTATTTTTCATCTATGACGAAAATCTTTTACAAGACGTGAAGCATGTTTGGGGTCGTTATCGCGTTGAAAAACCCAACCACGCGGTATCTTTTCATTACAAATGGGAGTATATGATCTTGCAGGGGACCAACGCCGTCGTCAGAAATGCTCCCCAAACTTTAATTTTCTCACCATCGTGTTTTACGGTAGGAATTTGCTACCTTACGTTGAATCTGGTACCTGTTGGACGACTCATGTACACCAGACTATCACTCCCGAATAATTGAAGTTTCGATTCGTCGGAAAAAAGCACTTTCCGCCAAAGTGATGCTGTCCAATGGTGATATTTTTTGCAAAATTCAATCTGGCCTTTGATTCTTTTTACTGATGAGTGGTTTTTTTTTACACCAATGCGTCCAATCAGTCGTACAGCCTTCAGACGTCGGGATACTGTACTCCGACTAATGTCGGCATGATTTTCACTACGTAATTCTCTCGAAATGCCTGCTGCAGTTTATCGTGGATCTATAACGAACTTTTTTTTGATAATTTTGTCAACGTATTCCATAGTTTTTCGCGGTCTACCATTTCGACTTTTGTCACACAACGAATTTGTTCATTTATATCTACGAATAATACAATAGACCGTACTTTTTTCAATGGATAAAATAGTTGCAATATCGCGAGAATTCTTTCCTTCTGAAGAAAGTTTTAATACGATTTTACGGACCTCAGTATTACTGTGTTTCGCCATCGTGGCAGAAATAATACTAATATTTTTCGTTGTCATTCATGTATTGAAACTATTACGAAATAAAATCTAAACAAACTGTGCGTACGAAACCGGGCGAGATAGCGGCTCGATACTTTTGCACACCAACGAAACTCGTTTGACGCCGTACATAAATAATACGCTATACAAAAAAATTATATATCACGCTTTTATTCGTATCGTAGGTCTCTTAAAATGTTGAAATGATTAACGAGTTCAGGAATTAAATATTTTATCAATTTACTCCAGAAAATAAGGTGGTCCGAAACTTTTGCACGCCCCTGTATATATATTTAGAGAAACAGAGAGAGAGAGAGAGAGAGAGAGAGAGAAAGATATTTTTGAAGACATTCGACATCGAGGACGCTTCTCACATTAACCAATCGTGCCTATACTCAACATTATGTAAATCCTAACGTCTTCAAAATCACTCAGGTAAAAATGAGCATATTGATGTGAGGGTCATTTCAAGGACTGTCCTGTCCCCAAAATATCCTTTCTCCATATACAGGGTGTTTCATAATAAGTGATCCACCCGGAACTGGCGGGTTCGAGGGGGTACCCCAAGTAAAACTGCCAAGGCGTTTTTTTTCCGTCAAATAGATTTCAAATGGGAGCGATTAGAATTTTTGCGTACGAATGATTGTTGTAGGGCTGCAGTCTGCCCTTAGCGACAACGCCACTCGAGCGCCGAGTCTGAGCGCGAGACGCGTAGCAGGCAGCGAGCAAGGTAGCTAGGCATCTGTCTCGCTTGCCCGGCCAGTTTGACTTTTCGTGTATCGTCTGCTATTATTTTCTGTCATCTCGGGTACGAAAGTTCAGATCGCGCGTTCGACAGGTAACGCGCGCTCTGAACTTGCAAGGTTTGAGGAACACAACGTTTGACAGATGACGGCGCGGATGATTTGACGTTTTGCGTATCATTCGCTTAGGCTGCCTGTTAACCAATCGGGTCCGAGACTCGTGACAGGCCGGCCGATGTGACATTTCACGCTTCGTCTTCTGTCGCTCCATGAATTCCGGGCCGAAGCGTGAAGGTTGCCAACATTCATAAGACTTGTAATTCTACCCGCGAGCGATGATGATAAAAAATCAGATTATTCAATGCATTCGTAATCTTTATTTTCTAGAGAAATAAAGCACAGAATGATCAATAATTTAGTGTTTTTCAAATTTAGAGGCACCGAGCGATTGTTTTTTTTACGTATTGCCGTTATCGTGAGGATTCGACCTGGACGTTTCCATATTGAATCACGAATAAATTATTTAATTTTCATTACAAGTTCAATCAAATTTTTTATTCTTAGTTGTTGCGGCGGTGATAAAAATTATCACGCCCCATGATATTATCCAATAAGAGTTTCTGTTATCTTTGTTATCTCAAGAAATAAATATTAACTGAGTCGGCAACAACCGAATATGTCTGGAATTTCAAGTACAGAGGAACAGCAGGTTTTTTTGTTTTGTTTTTTTTACAAGCTTTTATTTAACTTGACTTGGTGTTAGATGCGAAACGGAAAATCGACATTTCACCCACTTCCCAACTACTTAGAGCTCTGAAATTTTGCAAACATGCAACTAAGAAGTAACACAAGCTTTCAGTTACAGTGACATATGGGTGACTTGGTAAAAAAATTATTTTCTACTTTTTAGCATATTTAATAAAAGCTTGATAAAAAATGTTTTTTTTTATATAGAAATTATTTATATTCATGTTATCGGTATTCTGAATATCCGAATTATCCAGCTGGCGAGTACCCCAATTTTGCGAAAAACGGATTTACATACTTATACAAATAACAAAGATTAAATGCATGTAGCCACTGCTGGTTCATCCGACTGCGAGCTGTTACGTGAGCAAAGATGCAACCAGTGCTCCGTATAATCCCTGGACCCTCTATCCAACATTTCTGGAATCGTTCGTCGATTTTTACATTTAATTTCAGCCCAGTTCCTCTCAAAGCGAGAGGATACCTTTAGCTAGTCTGCAAGCAATAAAAATGACAGTAACATCGACGTTCATGTCGCGAACATGAAATTGACGACCTGCGTGATGGTTCTAGGCGTTGTAGGCTCGGACGATTGGCACCCAGTGCCTAGGGAACGAAGATGAAATCGATTCTCTGAATCATTTTCCTAGCATCCATACGACATACTCGAAACTGTCCCATCGAGTTTCTCGTTGATTTCATCTCGTTCTCGATCGGGAGTGTGGATCATGTAAGCAGAGGTAAAAGCTGCGAATACAACGATAGCTCCTTTGAGTACGTGTTAAAGATGAAATCAACGGCTCGATTGGTACATTCGGATAGTTTTCACCATAACCCCGTCATACTCGTCATAAACTGCATCGATTTCATCTCTGGTTCAGTAAACGATGCTGAAGACGGACATGGTCTATCGCCGAAACGGAGCTCGGCCGATTGCCACCCAGTGCCTAGCGAACAGAGATGAAATCGATTCTCTCAATCATTTTCCTAGCATCCATAGGACATACTCGAAACCGTCCCGTCGAGTTTGTCGTTGTTTCATCACGTTCTCGATCCGGAGAGTGGATCATTTAAGCAGAGATAAAAGCTGCGAATACAACGATAGCTCCTTTGAGTACGAGTTAAAGATGAAATCAACGCCTCGATTGGTACATTCGGATAGTTTTCACCATAACCCCGTCATACTCGTCATAAACTGCATCGATTTCATCGGTTGTTGCCAACTCTGTTAATATTTATTTCTTGAGATAGCAAAGATAACAGAAACTCTTATTGGATAATATCATGGCGCGTGATAATTTTTATCACCGCCGCGACAACTAAGAATGAAAAATTCGATTGAACTTGTAATGAAAATTAAATAATTTATTCGTCATTCAATATGGAAACGTCCAGGTCGAATCCTCACGATAACGGCAATACGTAAAAAAAAAACAATCGCTCGGTGCCTCCAAATTTGAAAAACACTAAATTATTTATCATTCTGTGCTTTATTTCTCTAGAAAATAAAGATTACGAATGCATTGAATAATCTGATTTTGAATTCTGAAGGTTTTGAATTCTGAATCTGATTTTGAATACTGAAGGTGAATTCCTCCTCTTCAAAATGCCGTTTATTGGATTCATTTATGTCAACTATCGGCGAAATGGCATAAAAAATCGTTCCGGAACTTTTTTGAATTTTTTTCCGGAAACTTTTCGCTGGTAGGGTATATAAATATTATATATATATATATATATATATATATATATGCGAATAGTCTGGCGACCAGCGGGAATGTGTCAACCGCGACGCGGAGCACGAGCCTGGAAAACACGGTTGAGCCTCCAATCGGTATCGGGGCGTGTATATACCCGGCCACACTCGTTTGACATCTGACGCCTCGTGCCGCTCGCTCGCGCGAGCACCCTCCGATGATTCGCACGTCGCGAACACACGTTCGCAAAATGTTCACTGTCCACAAGCGCGAATAAAAAGATTGTAATAAAATGGGGACAACATAAAAATTTGCACGAAATTATGAAAGGTGGAAAATGACAGTGCATCGTGAAAATTGCCTGCGGCTACTGGGAAAAGCTCGAATGAGCTTGTGCGTTAATTCCATCCACGATGGGAAATAAAAAATAGTATGATGGGTGAACAAACCCAAACGAGTCACGTGCTTTTTGTCAAGGAGTTTAAGCTAGTACATGTAGACGACGAAAAAATAGCAAGTTTTGATCACTATTTTTGGAAACGAACAAAACGTTGCACATTTATGAAACTTTAGGTACAATTTATTACATAATGAAGCTGTTAGCTAAATAAAAAAAATCAAATATTGCAAAATGGCGACGTTATAACGCGGTCTTCTAGGAAGGTTTTGGCAGCAGTTGTCCGTTTGTGGGAAATCCAACGACTTCAATATTCATCTGAAAAGTATGAGCCAAGAATTTTTAGTATTTTAACAACCGAATGCTGGACTTATATCTTAAGATCATTTTAAAAAATAGAACAATTTTAACAATCGGACACTTCAGCAACAAAAATTTGAATTTTACACCAAACTTTCGTTCTTTTTTGGAATAAAAAACTACTGTTTAAAAGGGATTTTCATAAACAAGTAGGTATAACCCGAGTAGAAATCTTGCTCCGGCTACAATGAGGGCCTGATCAGGCATCCTGATTTCTTTTTCCGGCCTTGATCAGGATTCTTGATCAAGCCCTGATCATTTTTGAAACGCAATCCCTGACTTCAGCTTGATCAGGGTAAAAAATCAATACCTGATCAGGGTATAAAATCAAGGCCTGATCAGAGCTTGATTTGGTAAGGCTTGATCAAAATGAAAAATCATGGCCTAGCCAGTATGATGCCATGAAGCCCTGCTTAGGATGTCCTAATTATTCCTGAAATAAAAATTACCACGCATTACATTCACTGAACTGTACTACGCTGCCAACTTACCACTATTCGGTTGGTCTGCGCTGTCCAGGCTAATCTGCACCGATAGCATTACATTCACTATACAGAACTACTTTGTCAACTTCCCATTATTTGTTTGGCCTATGCTGTCCGGGTTAACGTGCACCGATGAATGTGATGCCATCGGTGCAGGTGAGCCCGGACAGCGTAGGCCGATCGAACAATGGTAAGTTGATTGTGTAGTTCATTGTTTACGTTACTTTACAATTCTTGAATCTTACTTATTACAATTCTTAAATCTATACAAATCGATTTAAGAATTATAAAAGTCTTTGAAAAATTATTATACTAACTTGCGGCTGTATTATTCCTTCTTCCTTTTTCCTTATTAAGTGCCTGCCATTCTCGCAGGCGCAGTCGTTGGGCAATTTTCTGCCGCTTTCGTTTATCCATTTAATTTACAACATAAACTTTATATACGAAAATGTGTAATGTGATTAAGGTCTCGTGCTTCTCTCGTGACTCTCAGGCATCTAGCAAGATAAGGTTAGGCACGTTTTTAGCGCCAAACTGTATAAGTCCGGCTGCTTGACGATCGCCTGAAGCTAGCCGAATCAGGCAAATTGAAGTAAGCCGAAAGTCCGGTTGCTTGACCAGCGCCTGAAGCTAGCCGGATCAGGCAACTGGAGGAGAACGTACATCCAGTTGCTTGACTATCGCCTGACACCAGCCGGATTTGGCAAATTAAGGCATGCCGTAAATAAGGCCTCCGTACTACAACTTGATCAGGCCCGGATCAAATATCAGGCGAGCCTGACAATATTTCTATTCGGATACTGGCAAAATCAAGACAAAGTTTGACTCTTATGTGTTTCGGAAGAAAGTTACGACATCTCTTAAGTAGGTATAGTTTGCTGCCCTAGCATAACATTTTTGACTTGCTCCTTCCAACACCAAATATCATCCACCCAGGGAGACAGGATGAGTGGAGGCATTTTGGAAATTTGATGTCTGAGGTAACAATGCAACCCAGTTTTTATGAGGAAAGTGGAAGAATGTGGTAACAGGCAGACAGATTGTCAGGGTAGTGGGTACTATATCTATATATAGGAGTAGCACCATTTTTTTTATGACCGATCAGGACCCACGCTATATATGCCCGAGGGGGCGAAACACACGCTGCACCGCTGCTGCTCTCTGCGATCCTCTCACCACTCCTCTCTCTCTCTCTCTCTCTCTCTCTCTCTCTCTCTCTCTCTCTCTCTCTCTCTCTCTCTCTCCTCTCTCTCTCTCTCTCTTCGTGTGCTTTTTCTTTTTTTTGTTTTTTTTTTACGACTGCTCTCTGTCGGTGCGTCTCTCACCACCCTCGCTCTTTCCTCGACACTCTCGCTCTCGACGATACGTTTCCACGTGTTCCTCGTTTGTTCCTGTCTATGTGTGTGTGTGTATTTTCGTGTGTAAAAATGTGTCTGCCGGGCGTTTTTTTCCCCGGGTTTCGTGCTCTGGAAAGGGTGATTTGTCGACCTGACCCCGAGAGCACCAACAGCACACCAGTTGTGGGTTCGCACCGTGGGAACGTCCTTGACCTATCGACGCCGAATAATCTCGGCAGCCGTGAAACACCCGGAAGTTGTTCCGCATCTGAATGAACGGGATGGTTGTGATGTTTGAGGAGAATTCCTATCTTCTCTTTGCACTGATTGAATCGGAAACGTATTCTTTTTTTATTTTATTTTTTTTCCATTTGCGTTTAGTACTTTGCCAATGGTGTTAATTATTTTTTAATGCAGTTGACTCACAGCCAGGAACAGGATGATAGATAGCGCGGGAAATATGATGGAAATCTCGAGGGTCGAGGAAAATGTAATGTTGCGAGTGCACTTTATCGTGGGAAGGAAATTTATCAATTAAATCATTCATGTCACGTCTGATCACACGAAATTTATTTTTGGTAGCCTCAGGCTCTCTTTCGCGAAATTATCCCAACTCCGGAACAGCCTGAAAGCTTTTTTTCATCCTCGTACGAAGTAATAGTGAGTCTGCCAATTTTGCAATTATTTATTCCAGCCACACGTTTCGCGATGCACTACTGTGTCATATTCGCAAGAGGGCACAGGGAAACTGGGGAAAATCTGTGCCGATACAAGCGATTATATACTCACTGAGTTCCAATTGATGGAATTTTTTTTTCTTTGTTGATTCTTGTTCTCTGTACCTCTACGCATGCTAGAAAAGAATTACTCCGGTAGTGCAATTAGGGATGGAGTTATGAGGATAATTGTGACGGTAGGCGCGAAGGTACTAGCTCGAGGGTAGGTGGATTTAAACACGTTTTTCCTGAAACTACTTTGTTCGGGACGATCTGCACGATAACTTGAACAGTTTTCAATGTTTATTCATTTCGTTTTTTTTTTCTCATTTTCTAAGATAAATTCTTCATAGTCTGTCGCGCTAGTTGAAGAATAATTATTTTCATTTTTTATATACATCTTGAGCCTTAATGTTGACAATGAAAAATCTTCTGATTTCGGAAAGCGATGACTTTTTTTTCGTAATTAAAAAATTTAGCTTGACAAACTGTGACTGCAAGAATTTTAAATATTTTTCAACTCAATTTTTTTTTAATTGGCAATAAACTCTCTATAGTGCGTCGAGCTTATAAAAGAAAAATTACTTACAATTTTCGTAAACATTCAAATCGCGTAATTTGATATAAAAAAATGTTTTGATTTAAAATGTGATAATTTTTTTGTTTTTGCCAAATGAAAAAAATTGCCTCGACAGACTATGGCTGCAGGAATTTCTTGTTCTATTGAGATCCATCGACCCACAGGGCATTATCATTCTCACCATAGAAACATGTATTTTCCACAGAGGCTTTAACCACCATGCCTGCATAAGAGGTAAATCGATTATTTTCAATGTTTATAATTTATTATTTACAAAGTACTAAAAAATAATCTGGAATGGCGACTTTTCAATTCTTTACGATCACTTTTCAAAGAGATTCCCCAAAAACGCTGACTTCCAGCCTGGTTGTAGGGACAACCCGTTAACACGTGAGATCTCCGAACTCGCGTCCACTAATGTCGTTTGAGTCTGAAAGTAACAAACTGTTTGCTTTTCGTCATGAAATACTAAGCATGACACGAAGAAATGGATATTTCATCGAGCAGTATAATTTGCGCTACTACCACTACAATTGGCACTTTAATTGTTGGTGTACTAGCGAGAATTTCAAAGTGAGTTCGTATCCGGGTTGGGCGCTTGGGATTGCGGATATGGCGTCAACGATGTATGGGACAAAAAAGTGGTGGCTCCTCTCCCATGAGGTTTTTCGCTTGCATACGTAGCCCACATCAGCGAGTGAGGACGGTGTAATTTCCGTCGACCGCCGCAAAATCAATAAAAGAAACATTACATTGGCGAGCTGGTAGTACGTACTCTCTGGCTACGTTGGAAGACCATGGGATTGGATGGGACGCGATGGAATGGTTCGCGCGCAAGCGTTCCTAGACTGCTGTGTTCTTTCTCTTCCTCACGCCCTCACCATCTCTCTCTCTCTCTCTCTCTCTCTCTCTCTCTGTCTCTCTTTCTCTCTCTCACTCTTCCTCTCTCGTTGTCTCTCCAACGCTCCTCTACTTTCTCTCTGTTTTTTCCTCCGGTGGAGGGCCCGTTGGTGTAGAGCAGAACCGTCAGGGCAGCTCGAGCGACCCCTCGCGGGCGGTGCAAAAAGGAGAAAACTATAAGGATAAAAGGAGAACGCGGCAATAGCAGAAGCAGCACAGTCTTATGAAATATGGCCTCCTTACGAAGAAACCTGATTTCAAGGCGGAGGGAGAGAGAGAGAAAGACGACGAAAGAGAACGAAGTTAGATGGAAAAGGGAGGGAAAAACGAGTGAGGACCGAGAAACTATATTCAGATGTATATATGTGTAAGACAAGGTGGAGGGTGGCTGAATTTCCAGGGTGGAGGGAAAAGATGGAGAGAAGAGCGAAAATGTCGAGGGTAAGTTGACTGGAGGGGTTGTACACCTATAGAAGATCCATAAGGTCTTCATGGTCGAAAAGATTCTTACCGGCAGCTTCTACGTGTATCCTTCACATTCTTCACAGTTCCCTTTATCCGTCCCTATCACATGCTCGTTTTTTTTACTGCACTAGGTATGTCCAGAAATGGACAAGTCATCCAGCTGAGAGTCCTTGCACTGATTTTTTTACGCTGGAGATTCAGCAAAATTCCCGTGCGGAAAATTGACAGGGGATCCCTAATACAATTCGCGGCCTTCAAGGGATTGTTTGTGGATTCCATAGTAGGGCTTTCCGTAGAAGAGCCGGACCGGACCCCTATCAGTGAATGGTAGGGTAAGTAGGTTGACTAAATCTATGGTCTAGATACGGAGACCAAGTAAGGGCCTTTACGATGTGTAGATTCCCTAGTAGCGATTTCCCCAATATTACCAGACGTTGCTGTTATAGGGGCAAATCAGTATAAATTGCTTGGCTAAAGAATTTCTGGCATAATAATTATCGAGATCGATTAAATATAATAATTAAACTATGCGTTTAGTAGACGTGCTGTGATGCCTTGAACCAACACACATGCAGTTCGTTTATTCGAACAACGCGATATCGAACGTGTCAAAATACGCGACAGAATTCTAAGCCTCAAATGCATTGAAATAACACATTTCTTTTTCACCGTGTACGCACACGCACTTACGTATATGGCTGAAATGATTTTTATGAGGTACCGTTGAGGCAGTTTTGAAGGTTCTGTTTATTTTGCCTTCAAAGGCCCTCGGTAGCGAAGTGTGACTGGCCACTGATGGCCCATGTGAGGCTTCCAGACTAGGAATTATTAAGGACTAACTTTATTAAGGACTAGCCTTAATAAAGTTAGGGAAAATTAAGATGGAACCGATCAAAGCCCGAACTCAATTTCCGCATGGGTTAGCGACGAAGACTTCAAAATCGTTGGGTCTTAATTATGTTAAGTTGGATCTTAATGATGTTAAGCCCAAACAAACCCAAACAAATCGGACAATCTTTGATTCGTTCGAACATTGATGTAACTAGGTAAAGACCTAGTTTTTCTCAGTGTGACTTATTTGGAATAAAACTTAACATTGTAAAGTCAATTGAAATAAATGATCTTGAGGTGTCGCACAAGTGTCAGCCATGGCGTTTTAACGAGACTCTATGCACCTATCATCATGTGTAGGGGAAGTCCGGGTAAAGCGAATATCCCGGGCAAAGTGAGTACTCGCCACCACTCGCAAATTATGCGTTTGCCGATCGCCACATTACTATAGCAACGTTGTCCCATCGTCACCCAGTACGTGACAAATACGTTGGTGAGTAGCCGTGTCACGCGCCATCCAGGTAATGACGATATGTGTTTTTGCTTGAAAAATATTGATTCATCAAGGGAAGTATTTTGCTACTAACAGGAAAGTTATTTATTTATCGTCCTTTGTTTTTGGATGGTTACAATGTATGTTTATGTAGCTTTATACACTGTGTAGAAAATGAGACCCATAGCAATTGCTTTTATTTGAAACGGGTTAACATCAGGAGTAACCACGTAGGGCGAAGCGAATAGGACAAAGTGAATACCGTATTCACTTTGCCTGGTGATCGTAAAAAATTTCATTATATATAATAATCTGCATATTTCGTTTCAGATGGTTAATAAATCCAAAAAAAAGCCGACGCAAAATTCTTGAAGTGCAGACGCCAAGTGCAGACCAGAAACAGCAATAAATTTATGCAAAGCTGAAGAATCCATTAAAGGAACTGCCAAAAAGTACGAGTTAGGATACGCTACCTTATACAGATAATTTTGTTAGTAACTTACGTTTCCAAAGATTTCTTTGTTGTTATCCACTTTGCCGTTATGCCGTATCCACTTTACCCGGGGACTCGGGCAGAGTGGGTACTTTGACATTTTTTGTTGTTTCATTTATAGCAACTAATTAAACTAGAGTTAAGGGAATATTGTTAACGCGTTTCGAAAGTTGATTAAATAAAGACTAATCTCAGATAATTGTTTTACGTTTCTTTATTATACATTATCGGCAATAATCATGGAAAGCTTAAGGTATTCATTTTGTCCGCGTCCTGAATTTCATTTGTGGGCGAAAATACATTTTCGATCCATCGGCAGATGCGACGAATGGGCAGATGAGAAGATTGGAATGTGGAAACCTCAATCCAAAAAGCTCTTAACAGCGAACTCCCTGATTACCATTGTCAAGTAAGACGAGGGGATTAATCATATCCCTGCTCACTTTTCTTCAGGATATTTCGATCTTAAGTACATTACGTTGGCGCAATATGAACCGCGGGTCATCTCACATCGGGTGACATCGAACGACCGGAAATAGTATTCCAATGCTCATCTCCGAAAAGATGATATAAAAACCCAATATCACATTGACCAATAACGTTTCACCAGTCACATGCATCTGCCGGTCGGACACCTTTTCACATCCATCTTTTCACGATACTGCAATAGCATTGTACTCGATTCGAATCCGAGAACGCCAGGCTTGTTACTTACATTATGTAAGATCTCCTCCTGGGGTATGTTTTTTAGAAGTATTTTTCGTGCACGATTTACCTATTTTTTCTTGTATTTTCTGCAGGATCGATCGATCGTGTTGAAAATATAAATGACTGCGCAATATAGGTACATGGATTTGGAAATGAATAACCTGGGGCAATTTCAATCAATAGTAATTTGCAATAGTAAATATGCAAAAAGTAATTCTTTGAGGTAGCAGTCTCGCCACAGTCACGTTGAAAAGTTTATTCTCCGCTCAATCGATGAAAGATTCGAAATATTGCGAAATATCCTTATAATGTAGGTTGTACATCTTATCGGGATGTAAAAACTTATAAAGTATTGATGAAAACGCCTAATATAATGTTTAGAGATCCAAAAATAACAACGTTCCCTCCATCAACTAACCCTGACTTTTGTATCAGACTATCCATTCCGGCTACTAATCGCGGAGATGGTGGCAACGTCGCAAGCCTAGCGAATTTTTGTCCTGATATTTGGCGCTAGCGTCGCTAGACATTGCTTAATTAAAATCGCTATATTTCTGAAACTAGACAGTCAAAATGCATTATTTTTTTTACCCACTTCTTCATATGTTCCTCTATAATTGAGAATAAAAAAAAGTCTGTACAAAAGTTTCGAAGTTATTGCGTGAAAAGTGAAATTTTCCACTGCTCCCCATAAGAACAGATGTAAAACCTTGCATTCTTTCAATTGCCAATATCTCGAATATAAAACAGTGAATCCATTGGAAATTTTGCAGGTAATCAAAAACGCCTTGGCGAGACTACTACCTTAAGATGCCAGTGGGTTTTTTATATGTAAAAAGTGATAATCTGGAGAGATGAATTAAGAAATGTATTGTTATTTCAAAGGGAGAATGGCACGTATCTTTTTCGATTAATCACATTCTGTCTTTTATTGAGTTTTTATTGGCAGTTTTATTTGTAGAATTTAAGGGGCCTGCATAAGCTTGAAATTTTATAAAATATCATTTTCATTGCGTAGCTTTATAGCCGAGGGTCTTAACTTTAATTTGCGGCAAAGATTTTGTAAAAGCTTCGAAAACTGATCGAGTTATGAAGCGGATCACTCACTGCGCTGCAGCGAAACGACCTGTTGCAATTTACCCCTTTTTCTTTTGCGTTTTTCGCGAAACTATGTTTTATGAAACTATGTAAGCCTTATTTTAACATCTATTCGTCCGATTAACTTTAAATTCGGACAGAGCATAGTTTATAACATTTTCTATCATATGACCGGATGATTTTTTTATATATGTTTATCTATCATATGTTTATCTATTTGTCACAAATTTGTATTATATGTTTATCTTTTTGTCACAAATAAAATATTAGAGTATTTTTTTATTTTCGAAAAGCAACTGTATTTTTTCTAAAGCTTGCTATTTTTGTAATCTAAAAAATTGCAAAGAAGTAGCCGGTCACACAAAAGTTTTATTATTCTACTAAAAGTAAATATTTCATTTCAATTTTTCATTTCCATTTCTTATTTTTTTATTCTCCACAGTAACGGTGGCATCTAGCTTAAAAAATAACAACTACATTGTTTACTAGTATTGTTCAATAAAAAAAAACTCAAACCTATGTATTCTCTGTAAAATCCCGACTTTCAATTAATTATGTAGTAATATTCCATTAAAAAATTAACTAGCTGCAAAAATAAAGAATACATTTAATTATAATTAAAAAAAAAATGTAATTAGTGTACCTTCGTCGTCACCCTGGGTAGAATCGACCCGTTGATCAATTTTTGGCGTAAATATATAATAGTTCCCGGCTTCGAATGGGACTGTATTCACCATCTTACCTGGAGGTTGAAGTATCCTCATACCATAAAATTTGCCCTCTTCGTATGTCGGAATAAATACCTTTTTTTTGGAACGCGCACTATGCTACTATTTTTCCCAAAAGTAGCATATCTAAGGAGTATCACGTCCAAATTTTAGGTAACATTGTTGAAAATTCTATGATATTTTTTAACGAAAAATTCACTCTTTTGCGTTTTCACCTCTTTATGAATTTTTTTCAACATGTCGCCATTTTATTTCTTATAAATAAATTTTTCGTACATCATCTAGAAAGTTCAAAGCATGTTCCGTAATTTTTTGAACCACTTCGGACGGATAGTTTGGTCACAATACTTTTTCTGAAAACTGATTGGGTAGAATCGACCCAAGTGTAACCACCGTGATTGAATTTGGAAGTGTAACCGCAAAGAGTTAAAAATTCTTGCTGATCGATATTCCATTTAAAAAATCAACAAGCTTAAAAATGAATTAACTCATTCATTTTCAATCATACGAAGGAATTATCTAGTACAGTTGATTTCCAAGAAGGTAAGCCAGTTAGATTTCTAGTAATATACTCCACTATTAAAAAATGTTCAGCTCGAAATTTATTCAATAAAATGAATTTTAATTTGAAAGAAAAACTACTTGATACAATTAATCTCCAAACAAACAAACCCAGTTAACTTTCTATTCCAAAAAAAAAGACCTGGCTAAGCCCATCCATCCATATTTTCCCAACAATATCGTCCGAATAATACCAATAATTAAACAATAAAAAAAACATGTTTTTTTTCTCACTCGTCATCTTTATCTAGGCCCTTCGACGTCCAAGCGTCGCGATATATCCGCTCTTGAAATTGGCTCGTACACGTTCCAGTGCACGGTCGCCCACATGCATTCACGAGGCTGTACATTGCAGCTGTGCAGACTGCTGCAGTCTAATCGCGCAACGAGAACGACGCGGGAAGAAAAGCATTCTGCCTCGACCGTTTCGTGTCCATGCACACCAAGGTCATGTGGTCGCAAATGGAAAGTGAAGGAGGATATTACTCGAAACTTTCGTAGGTGTAACGAGAATTCTCGATGCGGATTTAACCTTCTGTATCTCGTATGTGACGAGACGTTATATAACATTTACTTCCGGATGCGGCAAATTCTTCCTTTGGGATAGACAAGTGCTGAAACGTTGCTCGTCTTTCTATTTGACCGACGAAACTTTACCGACGTTTCTCAACGAGTCCAACGCTATGATATTTTTTTTCAATATTTTTGAAAATTTAAATAAAACTCCTTACCATATGCGGATTATTTTTTTCTTAAGCTGTAGATTAAGTAAAGATGTAGCCTGATGATGTGGCTTTCGAATAAAAAATTAGTTTTCAATAATTGTCATTTTGAGGTTTTAGAATAAATTGAATTTGTAATAACTTTTTGGATCATAATTTTTTCCCTTAGGTTTTCATAATTGATTTGGAAAGAAAAGTATTCTACCGAAACTCAGTCCTGTACACTACCAATAGACAGCTTCTGTCAAGCTAAACAAACCCAAACGTTGGTCAATAGCTTGAATGAAATAAGTAAGAATTTGTTGCAATAAAGACAGAGCATTAATTCAATCAGGTAGAAAAATGTTTGACTCTACGAAAATTAGATTTAATTTGAATCTAAATAAATTAAATAGATACATTTCATGGATTCAACTAAATTGATTTTTTGAACAGATGACACCGAATCACAGACTTATTAGGAACAAATAAAATATTTAGTTATTAGACGATATTAAATAGATCTTGATTTGAATAGATAAATATATTTAAAATAGTTAACTTCAATAATGGAATGCAATAGGAAAAATTTGATTTCACGAAAAATCTAGTTAATTCAAATTGAAAAAAAATCAAATATCCGCATCTAGTTCATATGAATAGAATTTTTCTGTCAGTGCAGTGGAAAAATTGGTCTAGCTTATGAGGATTCTAAAAAGGTACAACTCATAGCCCTGACCCTCGAAATTTTTTTTTACTATCGATTTTTATGCACTGTAAGATAGTGCCTTGCTAGAAAATCGAATTTGCGAGCTGCACAATTCCCGCAAATCGACAACGACGATGAAGACACGCCAAGGGACACAGCGGATTACACCTTAGATAATGCATAAAATAACTTGAAAAAATTACCAGAGATGTATGAAAATATGAATAAATTATTGTCAGAGTTGCGGAAATTTCCGTTTTATTTTTCACAATAAAAAAAAATCATCTAATTTTCGGTCTCCTAAAGTGGTTGCCCGCCTTAAACGGTAAACAGAAAATTATTATTTTTCACGCTCATTCAATTATGACTAAATGTGACAAAATTTGACGAACCATTATTTATAGGAGCAGTGGTAGTAAATGTGTATTTTTTTGACAATAAATATCGTTTATACAATTTTTTTTGTATAACAACAAATATCGTGTAGACAATATTGTTTTCTGTTTAATACATTTAAATGTATTAAATGTATTAAAGAAACGGAAATAATAAAATAGAAAATAATAAATGTTAAGAATATGATTTATTTTTTTCTATTTTATTATTTCCATTTCTCCTGTTCCAACGTGAACACTTGTGGGTTTTTATGTATTATACTTCCTAATTAAATCCTTTCCTATAACTCCCCACCCGGACTTCGCTAATTTAATCTTGCTTCCGTTGCGTCTACAGCAGTCTTTAAGCTACACTATACCGCATTTGCCGTGGGCATGGGGAACTGTGGAAAGCCCGTACCGGTATAAACGACCCCATATTCTTCTGATTCTCTGGTCCACAGACGTTTTACTCAAGTACCAACACCAAGGTGTAAACGTGATGTACTAAGCAAACGTAGAATTTTTTTTACCCAATCATTTCTTTTTCATCAAGCCAGAAAGGTCGGAAATTTAGGTGGATAAATTAATGTCAATTTAAATCAGGCGCCATTTTGTGATTTTTTTTAATCCTACGATGCAAAGGACTTTCCACATTACATTTGAAGAATTTTTTCGAAAGCTTTGTTTCAGATCAACCAACTGTATGCAATCATGTGTACCGCAGACCGTGCCAGCGCTGGAGATGTTTTACGCCAGCCACAATAACACCGCTCCGAGTCAATATATATTTATAAAAATATTGTCAATATACCTCAATACTTATACTTACGACTAAAACAAACTTGGATGAAATCGGACAAATAGTTTTTGAGATAATAAATTCCCAAAATTCACGTGTTTTTTCCGCCGTCTACTCGGATTTGTCCCCTTAACTCGAAGGACCGCTGGAGCCGAACCCCGACCGTCCATTCACCAGCTTTAGTTATATATTTATATTTATAAATATAACGGATTTAAAATGTTCTTTCCCGATATATATATCGGGAAAGAACATTTTAAATCCGTTATATTTATAAATGCATTTTAAAAAATTCGTTAACTTTACGAACAGGTCGGTCGTCAAAACGATCTCTGTATAAATATGCTTGATATTTATGTAAAGTTTAATTCGAAGGCGGATACATGTACAGTGCGTTATTGCGAATGATCCCATACCGATTCCCCCCTGTTTGGTGCCTTTCTCATTCATCTGCAATCTTTTTTCGTATATATATATAGCGAGTACTTTATCGTCTCCTCGTTCAAATTACCTACATGTTCTCCGTACATTTCTCCATTCTATAGTTACGCTAAAAGACGAGGTCATTTAAGGCCTTAGACCACTCTACAGGCCAAAAAGGGCATATTTTGTGATTTTTTTCAGCGAATCCATAAAATAAATCGGAATTAAAAAATAGGGGTTTTATTATACACGTAATTGACTATACAAAATTATTTTTTCACACCGATACATGTTCAAATGGCGACTGTGCAGCATTTTTCCGATGACGCCTTTATTTCTGGAAGGTCAACGGCCGGACCAACAGGTCTTATAATTTTTCAGTTATGATGAGACACTAAAGTTTTTTCGATTATATATAAGAATAGCCATAGAAGTACGTAGGATTTTTTTTATATATTGCTTTTTGTCAAAATGGCGCATTTCTAAAACAAAAAGTATAAAATGCCATGAGAAAATCGTCAGAAAATTCTATGTAGTGCCTCAGAAAATGTAATTCTAAATATACAGTTAAAATTTAAAGGGAATCGGTTAAAATTTGTTTGAGTTATGAGTCCAGCCGGCTTGAAAAATGTAGTTTTGAGATAAACGCGTTTAAAGTTAATAGAAAGTCACGACACGAATCAAGAGGGGTTGCGCTAGAATTCGCAAATCGAGTACTTAGAGGTATTTCACACCCATAATCTTTTGGAATATGATTTTATAGGTACTAAGGTACATTTTTAACAAAAAAAAATCAATTTTTGGAGAATCCTAGAGTGGCCTGAGGCCTTAACAGCAAATCGATCGAATCGGATTTTAAGCGATTTTTTTTGGAAAATGTCAAAGTCGATCATTGCGCGAACCTGTATTTTTCCCTACATATCGATTTTTCCTAAGTACCGGGAAGATGTTTTTTTTCTTCAATTATGATACAATTGTATATTAAAATTGTTAATTATCGCCCATTAAGGGGGGAAAACCCTTTAGACGACCGAAAATGAGTCATTTTTCATGATTTTTTTTAAAGGTGATAAAATAATCGCATCTCTTAAAAATTTCGACATTATCTTATTACAATTTTCAAGTGGTAATTTTTTTTAACAAAACAAAATGGCGGCGTTATAAGGTATTCCTTTAGGCGTCTTTTGCGTAATATCGAAAAGTGCTCTATCTGGGTGATTTTTTTCTACTGATCTGAAACAGAAATCGAAAATATTTCTCGATTATTGACATGTGTAGGGGAAGGATATACCTATAAAAATATATAAAAAAAAGGTTTAAAATTAAAAATTAACTAGGCTTTTTAATGAAATTTTCATATTTTTTACCATTTTTCTCGACAATTTTTATCCGAACGAAAAGTAAATTATTTACGCGATAACCTTAAAACTTTAGATAAATCCTTCCGATAATGTTATAGTGAGAAACCTCCCAAAATTTTAGCCAGATCGATGAATAACTTTTTAAGCTATAAAATAAGCAGCTTTTGAAAATGCAGTTTCGAGATAATCGCGTTTAAAGTTTCAATACCATAATGTGCTATACAACTATGTGCTATAACTTCGTAGATATTTCATTTTTCGATTTTTCACTATGCTCCCAATATATTATACTTTCGAAATATATGGAAAAAAAAATCAATTTTTTTGAACATTGTAAAGGCTTTTCCCCCCTTAATATTTCTTTCGCGGTTTCACTGTTATGGATTACGATACACGAGAGTAAAACTTGTACAATGTTTGTTTGAGTATAGAGACACTTCGGCAATAGCGATCGTATACGAATAAATGGTTTCGACGAGTCGAATAAAAATTGGTGGCGATCCGACATGATCATTCCTAAAAATGCTGTTATATTTTTGAAAAAGAAGAAGAAAACAAAGAATAGTCGAAGAAAAATATTTTGAAGCGTCACAAGATATGAAGCGACGATCGGGATATTGGAAAATTATTTTTGCGAACCACTGAAACTAGTCGCCAGGAGGAGAACGCGCGACGAGAACGACGAAGATAAAGAAGGAGGAGTGTTCGGAGGAAAGAAGGTGGGAGGGTTCTCGAAGGTACAAGGGAAGAGAGCAGGGTACACACACGAGCGTGGCGTTTGAGAAAGGAGTCGAAAACCTCCGTTGAACCCTACTTACCCCCCACTCCTTGACTGGGCCTTTCTTTCGATTTGGGGGCTCTCTTGGCGAGAGGCGAAACTCAGCGCGGAGTGCAGCCTGTATGCACCTAAAATGCATACTAGGCTGTCCCCCGCCCCCGCGGGCCGCGCCACTTCGGGCGTTCGGCCCCGAATCCTCCGACACACACACATGCAGGCGGGCTAAGCTACCGTAGCCCCCTCCCCCTCCTCCGCCTCCGCCGCCTCAGTCCCCCACCCTCGCTCGATGGTTCTCCTCGCTATCCGCGTTGCTAGGCGTCTTCTCGTTGCTAGGGCCCACTTTACTCGCGCGGGCCTCTCCTCGTATCCCCACCATTCGACCACGGTACGAATAGTCCCAAAAATGCATTGGTTGCAAGCGAAATCGACGCGCGGTCCCCTCTATTTCTTCTTGCCTCTCTAACCGCCCAATGCACGCGAGGGGGCCCAAAATGCATTGAACGTGCGCGCGCGGCTTCGCCATTCGTTCTTGCTCTCTCTCTCTCTCTCTCTCTCTCTCTCTCTCTCTCTCTC
>CAWVQM010000568.1:0-10776 GCA_963932345.1 Ophion ventricosus | reverse complement strand
TTTAAAAAATTACGAAAATGGCAAGTTGTCGAATAAAAGGTTCGATTTTCGACCAAAAAAAAGTACTTCAATAATTAATTATTAACAAATGGATAAACATAGAAAAAAATTGTCCGGTCAATATAAAAAATATTATAAGCTACGCTTTGTCCGAATTTGAAGTGAATCGGACGAATGGATTTTGAAGTAATGCTCACGCACTTTCATAAAACATACACTACTCCAAAGAATGAGCACATTTCTTCTCGTTTTTTAGTGTTTTTTGGAGCGCTGTATCTCTGTCAAAAATGGTCGTATCGAGATTTAAAAAAAAAAGTATTTTAAAGCTTCAAGTCTCTAGTTTTGAGATCATTTGGCAAAATTTTTTTATGAGCAGTAAGCTCACAACTGGCACATTTTTTTATCAGCACTAAGCAGTAAGCTCACAACTGGCACAATGTCACATTTGAAGTCTCTGCGACGCTCCGAATGGACAACGATGTGCCCAAACCGAGTATGGTACGACTACCTCTGTCTACTCGGCACGAACGCTCTTGGAGTTTTTCCGCAAAAACTCAGGCAATTCTTGGAATTTCGCTCTACGAATTGGACACAATATTCTTAAGACATTGAATTATCGATTTATGGGGGGGGGGAAAAAATCGATTTTAAAAAATTTGTAAATGGTCTTCCCCCCTTAAAGTTTCCCTAGTTCATAGCATGTGGTCCCTGCGCCCTCTCGACTATGTACTATAATTTCGTAAATATTTCATATTTCGATTTTTCGATTTTCCAGTTTACTCTCAATATATTAGGTGTAGTAAAAAGAAATCCATTATTTTTGCAATAGATGGCTTTAGTAATCTGTATCTCGCGTTGTATAAGTGCGATCGGATTACGCTAGATGGCGTTGGAAAGATAAGATTTCGTACTAAAATAAACATCTAAGACAGTTTTGTGATTGATTGACTCAATATTTTTTGAGCGCGCGTCAAAGATGGCCATCAGCAAAGTGAAAATACGCCATATTTTACAGTTTTTCTTCGATAAAGGCGAAAACGCAAGCTAGGCGGCTGAAAATGTCAATTGTGTTTATGGTCCTGATACTGTAACAGCCAATTACGCGCAATTTTGGTTTCGTCGATTCCGTTCCGGTAATTTTGATGTCAAAGATGCACCACGCTCTGGAAGGCCAATTGTCGATGACGTCGATAAAATAATGGAAATCGTCGAGTCCGACCGTCATGTAAGCTCTGTTTCGATTACCCAGGAGCTAAACATTGCACAAAAAACCGTTTGGAACCACTTGAATAAGGCTGGATACAAAAAGAACCTCGATGTATGGGTGCCACACGAGTTAACGCAAAACAAACCTCATGGACCGAATTTCCATCTGAGACTCGCTGCTGAATCGCAACAAAATCGACCCATTTCCGAAGCGGATGGTGACCGGTGATGAAAAGTGGGTCACTTACGACAACATCAAGCGAAAACGGTCGTGGTCGAATCGCGGTGAGCCGGCGCAAACGGTGGCCAAGCCAGGATTGACGGTCAGGAAGATTTTACTGTGTGTTTGGTGGGATTGGCAGGGAATCATCTACTATGAGCTGCTCCCCTACGGCCAAACTCTTAACTCGGACCTGTACTGTCAACAATTGGACCGTCCGAAGGAAGCAATCGCCCAGAAGCGGCCAGCTTTGGCCAATAGGAGAGGAATTGTGTTCCATCAGGACAACGCCAGGCCACACACATCGATAGTGACTCGCCAGAAGCTCCGGGAGCTTGTTTGGCAGGTTCTTATGCATCCACCTTATAGTCCGAATCTGGCATCAAGTGATTATCACCTGTTCCTGTCTATGGCGAAAGATTTTGCTGGTGAAAAATTCGCCTCAAGAGAAGCTTGTGAAAATCGACTGTCCCAGTTCTTTTGCCAATAGGGACGAGGGTTTCTATGAGAAAGGCATAATGAAATTATCTTCAAAGTGGTAACAAGTTATCGATCAAAACGATGCATATTAGACCTAAATCGGATCGTTCTAACTATGCTAAATAAAGCCTTCAATTTCATGCGAAAATAATGGATTTCTTTTTACTACACCTTATATTATACTTTCGAAATATGTGAAAAAAATCGATTTTCTGAACATTGTAAAGGCTTTTTCCATCTTAATAGTTATTCCATCCTAAAAATACTGTCTTGAGAGAAAAAAGCCGACCTTTTTTACGAACGATCGTACACGTGCAAGGACGATAAAGCTCTTCAGTGTCAATGAAGCGATATAAGGTAACGGATTTTTCTAAATGGAGTTCTTTATCAATACAAAATGTGATTCAATGTATACAGGAAACGCATATATATATATATATATATATATATATATATATATATATATATGAGGGTATCTATGTAAGAAGGATCCGAACAGGGGCTGGCTTTTTTTTTATAATCCTTTTGACGACGATCAATTTTTTTCTCGCGACATTTGTCGTCGACGTCAGGATTGTCGTCCTTTACATCTACCAGGCTCTCTCCATTTCTCCCACACCCTCTCGTCACGGGGAGAGACCACATCTCGTGATTTAAAAGTATCTCGCGAGGAAGCTTTTTTTTCTCCTCTCCCACGTGGAATTGTCAATGTTATACACAGGCCAATGCGGCAAATTATTATTATTATATTTTTATCAGCCGGCGATACGACGCAGGGTAAGACGACACTGACAGAATGAGGAGTATAAGGCTTGAGAATAAGGGTGGGCTTTGCACAAGCACACACATACTTATATACAGGGTGAGGCACATAAAGTGTTGCAGAGCAATAGCACTCAAAATATTGATCATATCCAAAAATGTTTCAGACAAAAGTTTCAGTGTTCGAGAAGGCCGTCATACTGGACCACACTATTTTTTTTATCGGTGGAGGCGCTGAAGCTACGTCAAGGTCAACTCCACTTTTTTAAATGGAACCATGTATTTTTTTTTCGATCACATTATTACCGATTTTAAGACGAATTCAGCGACCTACAACACAAGGTCATTCTAGTCACGCAAAGTATGAAAATAGTCGAAAAATCGAAAAATATCGGAATAATCACTTTCAAATGATCCACTAACCTTGGTTTGGGTCTACCTACAGAAGATGCTCGAAGTGATGACCCTCGACTTGTAAGCACTTGTTAATTCGCTGCTGAAAAGACCGTCTAACTACAGCCAACATTTGTGGTGTAATTTCGGTACATGCTCGGCGTATTCTTTCTTTCGTGTCGTCAGGCGTGGTAGGTGCTACCGCCATTACGCGTTCTTTGACAAAACCCCATAAAAAGTTCATTTTCGCGATCCGATGTACTCACATTAGAAGGTAATGCGTGACTAACTGATATGTCAACAGAAAATGCGTACTTGCTGCCGATAAGAAACATTGGTATCGTAAGAAATGAAAACAGCGATCAAACAAGTGTTTACAAGTCGAGGGTCATCACTTCGAGCATCTTCTGTAGGTAGACCCAAACCAAGGTTAGTGGATCCTTTGAAAGTAATTATTCCGATATTTTTCGATTTTTCGACTATTTTCATACTTTGCGTGACTAGAATGACCTTGTCTTGTAGGTCGTTGAAT
Organism: Ophion ventricosus; assembly: GCA_963932345.1. Taxonomy (NCBI): domain Eukaryota; kingdom Metazoa; phylum Arthropoda; class Insecta; order Hymenoptera; family Ichneumonidae; genus Ophion; species Ophion ventricosus. Next base: position 7,183 of record CAWVQM010000568.1, on the reverse strand, counting down.
TCGTCTTAAAATCGGTAATAATGTCATCGAAAAAAAAAGACATGGTTCCATTTAAAAAAGTGGACTTGACCTTGACGTAGCTTCAGCGCCTCCACCGATAAAAAAATAGGGTATTCCAGTATGACGCCCTTCTCGAACACTGAAACTTTTGTCTGAAACATTTTTGGATATGATCAATAGTTTGATTGCTATTGCTCTGTAACACGTTATGTGCCTCACCCTGTATATATGAGGTATACCAAGTGTTTTCGAACGGCCTAAAAGCCTGACCTTCTTCAATCTTTTTCAACGTTGGTGATGTTTTTGTATCAAATATTTTGAGTACGTGGCATTTTTTTCAGATTTTTATCGGCTCGCTAACTCGGCTAACTCGGAGATAAGATTTTACACGTGACAAAATTTCAAATGATCGTATCGTAGTGATCTTCTCGTCGTACGAAAAAATGTCCTCTACAAAAAAAGATGCGTTTTTCTATGAACTATTTTGAAAAAAAAAATGCAAAATTTACCGAGTACTACAATACTAAAAAAAAGGAGAATCTTTAATTTTTTAATTTTTTAATCCCAATTACTAGGTTGATTCTGCTGAAATTTACACTGAATTTTCTTTTATTAGTGTAAAACAACATGGGTAAGTTTCATTCTGGTCTGGGCTTGCGCTCAGTTAATATCGTCGTCTTAAATTTAATGGGAAATTGTTTTTGTTGAATAACTCGGCGATTTACAATTTTTAAGTAAAAATGATAATAACTAAACTTGTAGAAAATCGAGTGCTTTACAACTTTTGTCATTATAGTTTTTTCTCTACCATCGATATTTTTCGAATTAAACCTGAAAAAAGCGGCTATTGCATTATCTCGTTTATTTTCAACTTTAGGGCATAAACGAACATGAACAAACTTGTAGAGGATGAAATTTTGGACAATTTTTGTTTCTACCTTTTTGTTCCTAGAATCTATATTTAAGGTCGTACGCCAACGGTGAATAGTGGTGAAAAATTCATTTTTGTCAAGTTCACAGTTTTTGCGTTCTCAAGATCATCAATGGTTTTTCAAATGGGAACATGTTTTTTTTTTATCAAGACATTGTATCTGATATTCAGACGAACCCAACGACCTATGATATCATGACCTTGAAATGATTTTTCACGAAAATACACGTGTAAAAACGGGAAAGCGTGATGAATATTGACAATAACAATATCCGAATGTAATTGAATTTTTTGTGCAGAAAATTTATTGTAACAAATGTTCGAAGTGATGGCCATTAACCTCGACACATTTTTGAAGACGTCGGATGAATGATTCTCTTGACCTTCGAATAGTTTCTTGTGTGATAGCGGCGCAGGTTATCCAACGGATACAATAATGTCAATAGTCGGAGATGTTTCTGATGTTTGTAAATACTGGCATTGTAACGTAGTAAAACTGTAGTAGAGTGAAGAATGTTTACCATCTATCAATATTAGAATCAGTAGACAAGTGTATCGATCCAAAGTAACACGTGATAACCGTATCGAAAATGTTATTGTACAGTCAATCAGAGAAAGTGGAAATGATTCTGATTTATGGTGAGACCGGCAGAAACTCTGTCCAAGCTCAGGAACTTTATGCACAACGTTATCCTGACAGAAATTATCCTTCTCGTCGATGTGTCCATCGAATTATTCATTTATTCCGTGAAACGGGCAGTGTCAATCCACTCAAAAGGATTTTAGTGGATTACATTCAATTACATGATTTGGATATTCTTATTCTCAATACCATCACGATTTCCCGCTTTTACACGTGTATTTTGGTAGAAAATCATTTCAAGGTCATGATATCATAGGTCGTTGGATTCGTCTGAATATCAGCTACAACGTCTTGATGAAAAAAAAAACATGTTCCTATTTGGAAAACCATTGATGACCTTGAGAAAGCAAAAACTATGACCTTGACAAAAATGGATTTTTCACCACTGTATCAGCCCTTCAAAATCAATCCAATTAAGGCGGGATCCTGAATTAGCCGGTTCGAAAAATCGATATTTTGAGGAATTGTTTTCGGGTAAAAAAAAAGCAAGTTTAGCGAAATTTTCAGATTATTTTATTACATGTCTGAACATAAGAAAACAATTTTTTTTAAAGAAAAATATCAACAGGCAACCGATTTTTATGCACATTCGTGCCACTGCTGTTTCCATGCGGCGTGACAAATGGAGCTCGTAATTTTCATCTGAAACAAAAAAACCAAAAACCATTTTAATTGTGACATATTTTTCTTCTATATGAACTAAAAAAAACGAATTTTTTTTTGAATGTTTCTTCGGGTTTGAAGTAGAAAATGTGCTTTTTGTGAAAAAAAAAATTATTTCAACTTGCTAAAAAAATTGTTAAGAATTTTTTTTTCGACAATGTTTTTAGTTCAAATAGAAAAGAAAACGATACTAAAGCGAACAAGCTTTGGTTTGTTTCGATTGGACTTCTAGTTTTTTTGTAATCAGATACGCCAAATTAGAAAAATCGTAAAAACGAAAACTCGAGAAAACGGGCGCCCTAACTGCCCGAGCGCCCGTATACCTGCTCGACACTCCACTACGTTCAGTGCTGTATCTTTGGAAATATTTCGAATTGGGCTATAAAACTTTGTCTAGACATTCTTAGATACATCAGGAATAGATTTAAACAATAAAAAAAAAATCGATTTTTTGGACCTTCTAATTCAGGATCCGGCCTTAACTCCTGACATTTTCTTCGTCACTCTAACGGCAACGGAGATATTTGGGGTGGTCACGTTAAATGGTCCATCCTGTATATAAGTATGTGAGCGCGTGTGCAAATATATATATATATATACAGCAAGCATCGAGAAAGTAGTAAATTACGAGCAGCGCCAGACCGGGCGAAGATAACCATAAATGTTATAGAAGGTAAGATTTTTTTTTGAGGGTCGATCGCGGCGGCAACTCGGGACACATACAATTTATCGGTGTTATTCGAATTCATCAACTTGCATTACCACACGTGTTTCGCGCCGTGATATCCTCGTAAAAAGTGATCCGAAGCCAGGCAATTGATCCGTTCAAACTGAAGACATGCCGATTGTGTATTTTTTTTTCTGTCACATTACTAATAATTATAGATATATATGTATTTATATGATTATTTTTAGTTCGAACGAAAAAGAAATAAGGATTATTATATATATATATATATACAATTAATTTTGTACATACACTTTTGTCCATTTTGAAGGCAATTTCATAATTCCGCGATTGAAGAAGTCCTTGTCCCTATTGGTAAAAAACTTGACCAGCTCATTTGCACAAGCCTGTCTTGAGGCCAGTTTTGTACCATCAAAAAATGTTTGCAAATGCTTGAAAAGGTGATAATCGCTTGGTGCCAGGTCTGGACTATACGGCGGGTGCGATAGAACCTCCCATCCAAGCTCTCGGAGCTTCGGGTGCGTCGTTAAAGATGTGTGCGGCCTGGCGTTGTCTTGATAGAACACAACATCCTTCCTATTGGCCAATTCTGGACGCTTCTCGTCCATCGCCTGCTTCAATCTGGTCAGTTGTTGACAGTAGACGTCCGAATTGAGTGTTTGGCCCGATGAGAGCAGCTCATAGTGGATGATTCCCTTCCAATCCCACCAAACACACGGCAAAACCTTCTTGGCCGTTAATCCGCGCTTGGCGATCGTTTGGGCCGGCTCACCGCGATTGGACCACGAACTTTTTCGGCCGTTGTTCTCGTATGTGATCCATTTTTCATCGGCAGTCACTATCCGCTTCAAAAATGGGTCGATTTCGTTACGTTTCAGCAAAGAATCGCAGGCATCAATTCGGTCCAAAAGGTTCTTTTGCGTCAATTCGTGTGGCACCCATACATCGAGCTTCTTCTTGAGACCAGCCTTATGCAAATGGTTCCAAACGGTTTTCTGGCTAATCTTCAGTTCCTGGGCAATGGAATAAGTGCTCACGTGTCGGTCCGACTCGACGATTTCCATGATTTTATCGACATTTTCGACGATAGGCCTACCAGAGCGTGCCTCATCTTCGACGTCCATATTACCAGAACGGAATCGTTGGAACCACCGCTTTGCTGTTGCATTCGATACTGTATTGGGTCCATAAACGGCCCAAATTTTTTTGGCCGCCTGCTTCGCCTGTTTACCTTGGTCGTAGTGGCACTGAAGAATGTATCGAATTTTCTCTTTTTTTACCTCCATTTTGGAACGCTGTAACACTAAACTGGCTTCACCAAACACAAAACTGTCAAAGAACTTTTTTTGAAGCTCGATGTCACCTTTAAATCGCCGTTTAAAGGTGACATTACGCTTTAAATCGTCGACCCGATGCGATGTACAGATCGTGAGATATGGCTCACTAAAGACATCTAGCGGAAAATATAAATATATATATATATATATATATATATATATACAGGGTGGACCACGCAACGTGTGCACCTCTTTTACGACCAAAATATGCGTTGCACAAGAAAATGTTGTATACAAAAGTTACATGGTTTATAAGGCTACACTCTGTGGTGCATTTATTTTTTTTATAGGTGGCGGCGCTTCGAAGATTTGAAGGTCAACTTTATTTTTTCAACTGGAATGCTATATTTTTTATAGCGTAATATGATCGAGTATCGAATTCTGAGTAAAAAAGTATAGACCTTTATTAGCCCTAGAGTTAATAGCTAACGAGTAATTTCACTTTATTACTTTAAAATTTTCTTCACGTAATATCAAGTTGGAGATTCATTCATTCATTTTCACTTTTATCTCTCTGATAATAATCACGCACAATCACCGAAGGATACTTTAATACTGGATTACAATCATTGAGAAGATTGTGAATCATGATAAGTGTGTGTGATGTGGTAAATGTGTTCATATCGATAAACACTGTGATGTAAACACTGCCATTCAGAAATTTGTAGTAGATTTGAATCTCCAACTTGATGTTACGTGAAGAAAATTTTAAACTAATAAAGTGAAATTACTCGTTAGCTATTAACTCTAGGGCTAATAAAGGTCTATACTTTTTTACTCAGAATTCGATACTCTATCATATTACGCTATAAAAAATATAGCATTCCATTTGAAAAAATAAAGTTGACTTTCAAATCTTTGAAGTGCCTCCACCTATAAAAAAAATAAATGCACCACATAGTGTAGCCTTAGAAACCATGTAACTTTTGTATAAAACATTTTTTTGTGCAACGCATATTTTGGTCGTAAAAGAGGTGCACACGTTGCGTGGTCCACCCTGTATATTTAATATACATAATTCATTATATATATAGTTATATAATAAAAAAAGCTAGGAAAAAAGGTTCGTCGTTCCGTAGGTTGGTCCGTTTCTCAACGATTTCAAAGCTATGATTTTTTTGCAATTCCCGCCTGTACAAAAAAATTAATAAAAAAAACTACTTACTATATGTGGGTAATTTTTTAATTTATTTTATATATATATTATATAAAATAATATAAATCATATAAATATATAAATATGTATATATATATATATATATATATACAAATAAATATATTATATAATAATTTCATATATATATATATATATATATATATATATATATTCTTAAATATTATATATTTAAATCGATCGCGGGAATAAGAACGGACACGTGTACCCTTTCCATACAATGCCAACTTTTTGCAAAGCCGAACGTATTGGATTGCCCAACCAATAGCAAGATTAAAGGAACGACATTGTGAGCGAAGTACTTTCGGATGAAGGACGCGAATAGCCGGTGCCAATCTAACCTTGTTGCGGACCCAATCTTATTCTTGCTGACAATGAGTACTGATACGTTTTTTTTTTCTCGATACAATGCCCTTTTTTCTGCGTCTTACACGTTCGAGGTGACAAAAAAAAAATTTTCACTCGTTCAGATTGGCGCTGACGTCAAGATTAGCCGATTTTTTAAATCGAGAAACGAAGCTGCACTGAAGTCTGCGAGTCCTAGTCCCGTTGTCGCACTTCCGGAAAAATCGCGCTCCCCGATTTAAGGGCAGGGGGGATGGGGGTTGGAAATACGAAGAAAAAGAACGAAAGAAAAACAGTACTTATTTTTCGAGTTCTATATATACGTGTGAGCGTCTACGAAGTTGAATGACAGTCGCGGATAAAAAGTAGTGAGGGACGGAAAAAAAATGTCACTTGGAGTGACAGGCTTCGAGTATCGTAATGTACGTTGCCGTGGATTGGCCCGGACTCGTTTGCTTCTCTTTCGAGGCAGTTGTCACATAGAAATTTCAAGGATCTTCGTATTGTATATGCTTGACAGACGTTTACGTACAAATGTCTGTCAAGTATATATATATATATATATATTTCAAAAAAATGGGAATGGAATTTTGCCCAACTTCCGGCAGTCCTTGGAATCGACGACGAGAACATAGCCATCATTCTATTGAGTTGATCGAATGATCAACGCCCGTTGGTTACCTTTCGATACGTACGGAAATAAATAAGTGAGATTTGAAAAAATAATATTCGATAAAAATAAATTAATAAATCTATAAATTAATCATAAAATTAATAAGGAAATAAATAAAAGAATTTAATTGGATTCTAACGATGTTGAATTGATCGACTGATCGTCACTCGCCGATTTCTCGATACAGTACGATAAATAAGTAAACGACGCTTCAAAAAAACAATTTTGGACGATAATAAAGAAATAAGAACAATAAGGAAATAGAACAAAATAATTCGGATGTTAATAATTAACTTAAGTTTTAACATCAACTTGAATTATTCTTGAATCAATTAAATAGAAAACGACTGCTAATTAATAATAAATACAATAATGATAATTATTAAGTTTAATTTCATTGATATCAATTAATTTGAGTGTACTCTAATTGAGCTCAACATAACTTGAATAAAACGAAATAATTTTTGTCAAAATAGATTGTTTTAGATAAAATGAAATGGAATAAAATAAAATAACATAAATTAAAATAAAATAAAATAAAATAAAATAAAAAAAATAAAAATAAAATAAAATAAAATAAAATAAAATGAAATGGAATAAAATAAAATAAAATAAATTAAAATAAAATAAAATAAAATAAAATAAAATAAAATAAAATAAAATAAAATAAAATAAAATAAAATAAAAAACAATTTTGCGTCGACCTTTTCCTCCAGTTCGTCATCGTCA
>CAWVQM010000567.1:0-16952 GCA_963932345.1 Ophion ventricosus | reverse complement strand
TACGAAATAAAATGGCGACGTGTCAAAAAAAAAAAATTCGTAAAGAGGTGAAAACGCAAAGAAAGACAACTTTTTCGCTCGAAAAAAATCATAGTTCCGTGAATTTTTGAACATTTCTACCTAAAACTTGGACGCGATGCTCCTTAGATATGCTACTTTTGGGAAAAAAAAAAATAGCATAGTGGACGTTCGACAAAAGGTATTTATTCCGACATGTGAAGAGGGGTCTTATGGTATGAGGATAATTCAAACTTCAGGTAAGATGGGATTCGAACAGTTTCGAATTTTAACATCGAATGCTGTTTTTTTTTTTACTTTCTGAGCGTGGATTCTTAAGGCGGGATCCTGAATTAGCCGGTTCGAAAAATCGATATTTTGAGGAATTTTTTTCGGGTAAAAAAAAAAGCAAGTTTAGCGAAATTTTCAGATTATTTTATTACATGTCTGAACATAAGAAAACAATTTTTTTTAAAGAAAAATATCAACAGACAACCGATTTTTATGCACATTCGTGCCACTGCTGTTTCCATGCGGCGTGACAAATGGAGCTCGTAATTTTCATCTGAAACAAAAAAACCAAAAACCATTTTAATTGTGACATATTTTTCTTCTATATGAACTAAAAAAAAACGAAAAAAAAAAAATTTGAATGTTTTTTCGGGTTTGAAGTAGAAAATGTGCTTTTTGTGAAAAAAAAAAAATTATTTCAACTTGCTAAAAAAATTGTTAAGAATTTTTTTTTCGACAATGTTTTTAGTTCAAATAGAAAAGAAAACGATACTGAAGCGAACGAGCTTTGGTTTGTTTCGATTGGACTTCTAGTTTTTTTGTAATCAGTTACGCCAAATTAGAAAAATCGTAAAAACGAAAACTCGAGAAAACGGGCGCCCTAACTGCCCGAGCGCCCGTAAACCTGCTCGACACTCCACTACGTTCAGTGCTGTATCTTTGGAAGTATTTCGAATTGGGCTATAAAACTTTGTCTAGACATTCTTAGATACATCAGGAATAGATTTAAACAATAAACAAAAAAATCGATTTTTTGGACCTTCTAATTCAGGATCCGGCCTTAAGGTGAAACGATGCTTATCTCGTTTCCCAGTCATTTGAGGTCGACGAAAGGGATGTGACAGGGGTGAGTGGCGGAAAGAGCTCGAACGTCTACACAAGTGAGATAGCCTCGAATCGATACAACGTTGTATGTATGAAGATCGAGCGAGTGACTGCTTTTCTTTATGTCGTTGGCTTTACTAGCCCTACGTTGCTTTCACGAGGCATCCCTTCTCTCCTCCCCTCCCCCTCGCCCCCCCCCCCCCCCACTTTCTGCCCCAGCTCCTCATTCTTTCGCGACATTTTCGTTTCGTGGGATTTATGGCACGTGTTCGATTTCCGTCATCGGTTTCTCGTCTCCTGAGAGAGCCCCCGCAGACTCATCCGGCACATACCCTCCTCGAATCTTGATACACGCGTGTGTGTGTGTACACGTAAAATCCCGACACTACTAACAAATAGGAGGTTCCGAAACCACACGTATATATAACTTGTCACGCCTCGAATCACGCGGTTCTAGGCTCTTTTCTTTGATAGCACTCGACCTATGGTGATGACTCTTCGAGATCACAATGGCACTACAGTGCCTTTGAGAAAGATTGTGCCAACGAAAATTGCCCAAACGTTCGTACGATCCGTACCAGGTGTACGAGTATGAAATGCGGATTAAAAAAAAAAAAAAAAACCCGTTAAATTCGGAAGAATGATAAAAAGTGCTTTATTCAAAGTATGCTCCATCGCTTTTTATACATTTTTCTCATCTTTCGGGCAATTTGTGAATACCACGCCTGTAAAAATCTTCCACTTTTGCTGCGAACCATTGATCGAGCCATTTTTTCACATCTTCGTACGAATCAAAGCGTTGCTCAGCAAGCGCGTGACCCATCGATGCAAACAAGTGGTGATCGGAAGGAGCCAAGTCTGGCGAGTAAGCCGCATGGGCTAGAACTTCCCAGCTGAGTGCTTCCAACGTGTCGCGAACCGGTTTTGCCGTACGCGATGGAGCATTGTCGTGAAGAAAAATGACTTTCCCGAGCAGAAATTTGTTCAGGGTGAAATCCGGACCGGATCAGGCTGCCACAATAGCAAATCCGGGCCGGATCAGGCAAATTTAGTCCGGCCCTGATCAGGGATGTAACGCTTTTGCAAATTCAGGTCCGGATCAGGCACCTTATCAGGCTCTGATCAGGCGCTTTATCAGGCCCGGATCAGGCACCTTACCAGGCCCGGATTAGGCACTATATCTGGCTCGGATCAAGCAACTTATCTAGCCCGGATCAGGTGCCTCATCCAGCCTGAGACATGCGTGTCATCTGGCTCAATCATTTGATTAATTTTTTGTTTAAAAATAGATCGACATTTATTAAATTATTATCGCAGTTACACGTTATCAAGTTTACTGACGTTATTAAAAATATGAAACATATGAAAACATTTTTTTAAAGTTCAAGTTTTTATTTTACTTGACTTGATCGTTTAGTTTTTGTTCCGGTTTTGGCGATAACCGTCCCAATCTGTCCGGCGCAAATCATGCGTGCCTGATCAGGGCGCCTTATTGATCCCTGCTCAGGCCCTTGTCTGGCGCAAATCAGGTGTGCCTGATCAGGGCGCCTTATTGATCCCTGCTCAGGCCCCTGTCCGGCGCAAGTCATGCGTGCCTGATCAGGGCGCCTTATTGATACCTGATAAGGCTTCTATCCGGCGCAAATCAGGCGTGCCTGATCAGGGCGCCTTATTGAGCCCTGCTCAGGCCCCTGTCTGGCACAAATCAGGCCTGCCTGATCAGGGCGCCTCATTGATCCCTGCTCAGGCCCCTGTCCGGCGCAAATCATGCGTGCCTGATCAGGGCGCCTTATTGATCCCTGATCCGGCCTTGATGGATCCTCAGGCAGCCTGATTAGATTTCTGCTCGGGTTGTGGCGCCTCTTTCGGTATTCTGGCCTTTTTTCAAGCAGCGAACGCTTCAAATCGGTCAATTGTTGTTGGTAACGTTTAGTATTAACCGTTTGCCCAGGTTTTAACAGCTCGTAATAGACCACGTCCCTCTGGTCCCATCAAACACAGAGCATCGTCTTTCTGCCAAAGCGATTCGGTCTTGCGCTCGATGTGGATGGTGCGCCCGGGTCTACCCATGATTTTTTGCGCTTGGGATTCTCAAAATAAATCCACTTATCATCCCCTGTAACTGTACGATGCAAAAACGACTTCCTTTTGTACCGAGCGAGCAAAATGTCACATGTGTTTTTGCGCTTTTCCATTTGCCTGTCGTTCAACTCATGTGGTACCCATCTACCGGTCTTCTGAATCTTTTCAATCTCTCGTAGCCGATTGGAAACAGCTTCTTGACTAACGCCCAATTGCTCGGCGAGTTGTTTTTGTGTTTGCGAATCATCTTCATTCAACGATGCTTGCTATTCCACATCTTCTTATTTTTTTTTCGCGGTTTTTCCATGTTCCTTGTCTGCAACATCGAAGTGACCACTTTTGAAACGTCGAAATTCATCGTTCACACGTATCTTGCGATGGAGCATCTTCACCATAAGCTTCTCGGAGTAATCGGTACGATTGAGCAGCAGCTTTCTTCAAATGAAAACAAAAAATTAATGCTTTCCGCGAATGCTCTTTGCTCTACTATTCACGCACTTTTCCAATTTATCACTCGTGCGCGTCTGACACTTGTTGATGACACGACAAAATGGCGCAGTGTCAAATCTTTATAGCACAAACTGCATTGGTGCACCATCTGTTGTCTGAAATCCGCATTTCATACTTGTACACCTGCTAGCTCTTTTACGAAAAATCCTCCTATGGAATCCACAAATAATCCATTGAAGGCCCCATTGAATTGTATTAGGCATGCCGACTCGCCAAAGCCCAAGACCAGTTGTTTTTGACACGCACACTCTTGAGTCGGCGCTGATGTCAAGATTTCACGTGTTTTACGTATTTTCGAGAATCTTGTTATCGAGATATTCATATTGAATAGTATTTCATTAGATTGGTACACATCGGTGGATAGTCCAAAGCAAGGTGCCGGAGACTTGAATATCCAGTAAATATACATTTGCATGAATGTAGAGAGAGAGAGAGAGAGAGAGAGAGAGAGAGAGAGAATTCTGGTACCGAGACACGTATCGATCTTGAAAGCGCGCGGAGTGTACAGGGCGAAGGGAAAGCAAATCCTTGCTCGCAGGGGTTATCTTCTCTTCGTCCTCGCAATTGGCCCGCTTGTCTATCTTTTTTTTTTTTTTCTTCGAGACGTGCCTCTCCCACGCCAGTGCATTTTTCCAGTATTTTCAGACCCACACCTCCTTGACACTTCTCTCGTTCCCTTCTCACCATTCGCGAGAAGAAGAGCTTTACACAAGTTGGATCTAACGGACATATTGTAATTTGTTTAGTATCAGACTTTATTGGCAATCGAAGGTATATCCGAAGGAAAACCGTTAATTCTACTTACCTCGGAGCTCTCGTTTTTATCCATGATGTTATTGACATCCAGAGCGATACTGGAATTTGTTTCTTCTTCGCTCGGCCGAGAACACGTGGAAATATATTGTCGGTTGGAATCCAATTGGGTTCCCATAATTGTCTCTACTTCCTCATAGGGATCCAATGGGAATACCGATTGAAACGTCACAATCGCAAATTGAATTCTAATTGGAATTCTCCATCGTAGTCCGGTGTATGAACGCGTTTTTGATCCTAAAGCATTCTCACATTACGTTTAATTGATAAATCAAAACGTCAGGTCACTTTGAGACAGCCTTCGTTAAAGAACAAAACCATAAGATGATGGAAAGGTACCCGAGCAGAAATTTGTTCAGGGTGAAATCCGGACCGGATCCGGCTGCCACAATAGCAAATCCGGGCCGGATCAGGCAAATTTAATCCGGCCCCGATCAGGGATGTAACGCTTTTGCAAATTCAGGTCCGGATCAGGCACCTTATCAGGCTCTGATCAGGCGCTTTATCAGGCCCGGATCAGGCACCTTACCAGGCTCGGATTAGGCACTATATCTGGCTCGGATCAAGCAACTTATCTGGCCCGGATGAGGTGCCTCATCCAGCCTGAGACATGCGTGTCATCTGGCTCAATCATTTGATTAATTTTTTGTTTAAAAATACATCAACATTTATTAAATTATCATCGCAGTTACACGTTATCAAGTTTACTAACGTTATTAAAAATATGAAACATATGAAAACATTTTTTTTAAGTTTAAGTTTTTATTTTACTTGACTTGATCGTTTAGTTTTTGTTCCGGTTTTGGCGATGACCGTCCCAATCTTTCCGGCCCAATCTGTCCGGCGCAAATCATGCGTGCCTGATCAGGGCGCCTTATTGATACCTGATGAGGCTTCTATACCGCGCAAATCAGGCGTGCCTGATCAGGGCGCCTTATTGATCCCTGCTCAGGCCCCTGTCCGGCGCAAATCATGCGTGCCTGATCAGGGCGCCTTATTGATACCTGATAAGGCTTTTATCCGGCGCAAATCAGGCGTGCCTGATCAGGGCGCCTTATTGATCCCTGCTCAGGCCCCTGTCTGGCGCAAATCAGGCGTGCCTGATCAGGGCGCCTTATTGATCCCTGCTCAGGCCCCTGTCTGGCTCAAATCAGGCGTACTTGATCAGGGCGCCTTATTGATCCCTGATCCGGCCCTGATGGATCCTCAGGCAGCCTGATTAGATTTCTGCTCGGGTAAGAGCAAAGGAACTTTCCTCAGTGAGGATGTTTCGTGCTCGCAAAATGATTATGCGCTTGGACCAATCGTCATGTCGGGCTGCGAGACAACATCTTGATTCATGAGGAAGCATAAACGCCATGTATCCCAAATCCAAACAAACACGCACATTGCGACGCATGAATAATAATAACTTCTAATCCGTCTTGTCGTAAATGATCGTGGGTCATCGTGTATCGGGTTTCCCGCGTTGGTCTCGGAGCGGTGCGCGCGGCAGGTTAAGCAATTAGAGCATTAACTCTCCTGTCTGCATTGGCACAACAGCCTCCGGGCACAGAGGCACGATTCGCTATCATCTGACACTTGTACATACGAATCGGAAATACTTGCACCTGTTTCGAGCTATCGCAATTAACCGGCTGACGTGGCCATTGAAAGGTAATTTAAAAGGATTATTCATAAAAAATTACAGTTATTCAGCATCGTTGTGCAAAACTTCTCTTCTCGTATGAGTTCTCTCGCGATAGAAGTGAATAGAGGGTAGATATGGGTTTTGGAGAAAGCTCAGGAAGGTCAGGATGGGTACGTATAGTGGTGGGGTGGGTGGTGAAATGATGGTGAACACAGCGAGAAGGAAGTAAGATGGACTGCGCTGGAGACAAGAAGCGAACTATGGGGTGTAGGGATGGTAAGAGGGTGGTTTGCCCATGGGGTGGTTTGAGGTTGGAGTAAGCAGTGTAGAGAGGAAGGGACGGGGTTGTGAGAGCGAGAGGCAAAATGGAAAGGGATGCACGGGATGAGAGAGAGATGGAGTTGGCCGCGTCGGGTGGGTCTCATTAGAGGCTCTAACGACCCGAGTGCAAGTCACTCATCCCCCAGTGTGCTGATTCACTCTCTCTCTCTCTCTTCCTCTCTCTCCATGCCCACCCTGTACCTTTCTCCCATGCCCATTAATCCCGCGTTTCCCTTAGATCCCGATTCACCATTACAATCCACTCCTTCTCGCTCTCTCCTTCTCTCCATTCTTGTTCTCGTGAAATTCATTCTCACGACAGAATCGCGAGGAATCTCGATGTCCCGAACTTTCGACGTTCTATAAAACGTCAATCAGACTTTATTCAAAGCTCTGCCGAAACGCAACACGCCAATCGATTTTCCACCTTTAGCATTTATTCCGGAAAGATCGACATTTTTTCCTCTATTTTGTAATTACGATTTATGGTTTAGCTGGAAGAAAAAAAAAATCACAAAATATGCCCTTTTTTTTTTAACATAAATCAAAATACCCGTGGTGCAACATGAATTTTCTTTGTTGAGCCCTGAGGGAGTAGTCGTACCTCCTTGAAAGCCTTTCCTTGGTCTCCGTACTTAGACCATAGTTGCAGTCAACCTACCTACCCCACCTAATAAGGGCCCCATCCGCCACTTTTACGGAAAACCCTACTACGCAGTCCACCAATAATCCATTGAAGGCCCCGAATTGTATTAGGGATATGCCCTGACAACTTTCCGCACGTGTATACGGTGATAATAGAAATGAAAAACAAGCACCTGTTTGTGCTGTCAGACACGCGATAGATAGTCCTCTTTTCCTTCGAAGAACACAACGCACTCAACACAAATGCTCAACGTCATCGCAAGAAGTTTATCAATAAGTGACATACACGCGTTCACTATAATAGTGGGTTTATCTTTACCAACTCCAATACGCATACACATTCACATAAATGTCGTCAAGGTAAACCGTTTTGCTAGGATTCTAACTCACCGTATATAGACGAGAGCTTATACCCGTTAATGTGTAGTTGGTTGTAAATTGAGGAGTTTGCGTTCCAGGAGAGCTGCTCTTCAATGTGCGGTGTATAACGGTACGTTGTGAAGAGGATGAGTAAACTCCGCGCAATGCACACACACACACACACACATATGTTCTCGTATTGCAATGTCGAGCGATGCGAATGGCAGAGGGAGTCTTCGCTGAGTAGAGAGAGAGAGAGGAGAGAGAGAGAGGTTTCTATAAACTGGCGCTATCCACTGAATCTGATGCCATCGTGCACGTACCCAGATATAAATTGTACAATCTTTAGGTATTGCATTCTTTAAGGCAGTAGTCTGCTTTAGGAGCCGAAAAAAAAGCGTTTTTTCAACAATTTTTTTGAAAGGGAAGGAAATGATTGCGGTAAACGAAATTTTGAGACGATAGTATATTATATTCAAGCTTTAAAAAACAATTTTTATTATTACAAATTATTGAAATTTGCCAAAGTTGTAACGATTTTTCTGGGGCGCCTGGAGTGTGCACTCGTAAATCGGTGCCGGTGATGGAGGTCGTGCGATGCATCTGAAACAGTGGAACCAAATTTTTTTTTAGTTTTTATAAGTTCCTTTTCTATATGAACTAAAAAAATACCGAAGAAATGACGAAATTCCAAATTTTTTCGAAGTTTGAAAAAAAAATTCACTTTTTTGAAAAAAAAAATTCACTTTAAGTTGCAAAACAAGTAATTTAAATAGTACTTTTGTCCAACTTTTTTAGTTCAAATAGAAGATAATTCAATACTGAAGCTAGATCACTTTGGTTTTTTTCGATCGGACATATATTGTTTTAACTATCGCCGGCACCGTTTTCCAAAACTTGTGAAAATGAAAACTCGAGAAAACGGGCTGTAAAGTCTGCCCGAGCATTCGCACCTGCTCGACGCTCGGCCACTAAAACTGATCTAGCTTCGAAAATATGTCGAATTGGCCTCTAAAATTTTGAACACATATTCTTGGATAGTTTTGGAATAGATTTAAGACAAAAACGAAAAATCGATTTTTTGAAGCCTGTAAAGCAGACTACTGCCTTAACATAAACATTTTTAAACCCACACCCGTTCAGATTGTACACCAGTGAGAATGTTCATCTGCAGCTGGCTTCAACTTCAATAGAATAGTAGAAGTTGAACCTGAACAAAATCTAACGTACGTAAATATCAGTTGAAGGTCCTGAATTGTATTAGGTAGCGGAGAGTGGGCCACAATGTGTCACGGGGCACAGCGAGCCACATGCGGTTTGTCAGAGGCTTGCAGCACGTAAATTCTGAAATTTTATATGTTGGACCGTGATTTCAATTAGGTTTCGTCAAGCCTAAAGGTAAGTCGATAGCAGCTCGCCAAAGGATTATTGAAAATTAAAACGTTGATTTGATGCTTGGAAAAAAAATGGCTCGTCGGGAAAACGTAAATTATAATATTCTGTAGCGGCTCCGGTTTTCGGTCGTAATCCATAGTTTTATTATTTATGATGCAGACAGTGACTTGTGTTTGTTCCATTCGTAGTTTAATTAAGGAGTGAGGTCTAGTTGGAACGTTAAAAAAAAAGGCCTTTTTTCCGGATTTTTTTTCGGCCAAACGATAAAATAATTTACAAGAAAAGTTCTTCCGTTTAAAAGATATATATTTAATGTAAACATTATAATTTTTTTAAAGAAATATCTTTCAAAATAAGCCGATACGTATCAATGGCCGAGGACGCTGCAAAAAAAAAAAAACAGGCTTTGCGGTGATCACTCTCACGACGTGACGGATTATCTGAAACCAACAAAACAGGGGGGGGAATCTTTAGTTAATGATATAATGCTCCGGTTGAACGAAGGGTTTTGAAAAATTTCCATTTTTCACAAAATGGCGGACGTTGAAAGTCAAAAGTGTTGTTTTGACCAAAATTTCACGTAAAAAAATTGACTATAAAAAAAAAATAATTGTCCAAAAAAAAAAAAATCCTTCGTTCATCCGGAGGAAAACTATGTATAGAAGAAGTGATATAAATTTCAACCCGATCGGTAAAGCCGTTCTCGAGTTACATTGATCACCGACTTCGAAAACATGGTTTTGAGAAAAACGAGTTTAAAGCTTTGAGTACGATTTGCATGCAGATAAAAATTTTTTTTTTTGTAACTTACATAGAGTCGTCTATTCCTGGGCCATATAGTTCGTCTTCCTGCGCTTTATTAATAGTTATTTTCGTCAATAATGAAATATTTTACTAGTGGGGTACAATGTGTCACCGCGTGGTGGGGCAAAACGAGTCGACGCCCAACGAGGAAGCAAAGAATCGACGACGCACCGAAGAAGCGCAATCTGTCACGGTCAACTGTCAACCAGATCTCTGATTTATTTCAATTTTCGGCTGACCTAAAAGAAAGTCATCAGCAGCTCGCGAAGTGTTGTTAAAAGTACAAAATTAATTTGAGCCGCGAAAAAAAAAAATGTCGCTTGCTGGGAAAACGTTAAATAGTGTGAGGCAATTGTGTGGTGCAGCAATGTGTCATCGAGTTGTTGAGCACAATGAGTCGACTTCCAATGTTATTGGCATCTGTTATCTATCTTAGGAAAATATAAGAGTTTCGATCGGCTCGCTCTGTCCTACGTTTCGCAACACTTGACGTACCCACCTATCTGACACATTCTACCCCATCCGTGGGCCACAATTAGCCAATCCGTAAATTTTTCTTCGAACCCATTATTTTTTATGGCCGGTTCATCAGCCAAATTAGCCGAGTCCAACTTACTTTCTACCGGTCACTACGAAGAATTAATCATAATTACGCATTTCCTTCGATTTGTCAATTACACTTGTGAACGCCGTAAATTGATTCAAAAGATTTTTTTGTTAAATTCCTATAACTCCGAGATGAAGAACGAGAGCAAGAGGCAGATGAATATTGGATATAGAGCTCCGGACATACCGTTAGCGGAAGTGTTCATTAAGAAACGATGCAAGCGCACGTGGCTAACTTTATCGACGAATCGATAAGATTTCGCGATAGGTTTCGAGGAAGAGCGTGATAGAAAAATTGAATACTTTCTTTTTCCCTATTAGAGCTCATCGCTAGTGAAGAATTGTACAATTACGACGAGAAGGAGAAAGAAGAAAAGAAAAAGATTTTGTTTAATGAAAAGCGGCATGTAGTCCATAGAATGTTAGATGGTGGGAAATGCGATAGAATAAAGACAAGTTAGAAAAACTGATAAAAAAGTATAGAGAGCGAGGTGAATAGAGAAACGCGAGGATGTAATGGAGATGTACGTCTATATACATATATAAGCGAAGCTTTTACCAAGATTAAAGAAGAGCCAGAGTGGGTTGCTACTTTGACCGGTGGATCTCTTTTCCTCTCTCTGTCTCTCTCGAGCCCCTCCCCTCCCTCCCTCCCTCCCACTCTCATTCTACCCCTCGTTTTCTGGCAAAAGTTCAAAAACGGCTGCAATATTGATTGTCTACGTGTATACATAGACATGGTTCTCTTTCGCGAACGATTCGTACCCCAAATACCCCCTAGTGACAAGGCGGAATAATAAATGTGGAAAAAAAAAGGCAATTCCAAGTGAAAAATATCTATCGGAATGTTTCGGGAGGAAAACATTGAAAAACATAACCATGGCGCCGTGTATGGAGACTGTGAGTTGCTCAGCAAACTAACATTTCGTAATATTGGGTGAAGTAAAAAGTTCTGAGCGCTTTCCGCTAGATGTCTTTAGTGAGCCATGTCTCACGATGTATACGTCGCATCGGGTCATACTAAACGGCGATTTGAAGATGACGTTACGCTTCAAAAAAAAGTACTTTGACAGTTTTGTGTGTTGGTGAAGCCAGTTGTGTGTTACAGCGTTCCAAAATGGAGGTAAAAAAAAGAGAAAATTCGATACATTCTTCAGTACCACTGCGAGCAAGGTGAAAAGGAGGAGCAGGCGGCCAATAAAATTTGTGCTGTTTATGGAGCCAATACAGTATCGAATGCAACAGCAAAGCGGTGCTTCCAACGATTCCGTTCTGGTAATATGGACGTCGAAGATGAGGCACGCTCTGCTAGGCCAATCGCGTCGAAAATGTCGATAAAATCATGGAAATCGTCGAGTCGGACCGGCACGCGAGCACTTATTCCATTGCCCAGGAACTGAAGATTAGCCAGAAAATCGTTTGGAACGATTTGCACAAGGCTGGTCTCAAGAAGAAGCTCGATGTATGGGTGCCACACGAATTGACGCAAAAGAACCTTTTGGACCGAATTGATGTCTGCGATTCTTTGCTGAAACGTAACGAAATCGAGCCATTTTTGAAGCGGATGGTGACTGGCGATGAAAAATCAGTCACATACGAGAACAACAGCCGAAAAAGATCGTGGTCCAATCGCGGTGAACCGGCCCAAACGATCGCCAAGTCCGGATTAACGGCCAAGATGGTTTTGCTGTGTGTTTGGTGGGATCGGAAGGGAATCATCGACTATGAGCTGCTCCCATCGGGCCAAACACTCAATTCGGATCTCTACTGTCAACAACTGACCAGATTGAAGCAGGCGATCGACCAGAAGAGGCCAGAATTGGCCAATAGGACGGATGTTGTGTTCCATCAAGACAACGCCATGCCGCACACATCTTGAACGACGCGCCAGAAGCTCCGAGAGCTTGGACGGGAGGTTCTATCGCACCCGCCGTATAGTCCAGACCTGGCACCAAGCGATTATCACCTTTTCAAGCATTCGCAAAATTTTCTTGATGGTACAAAACTGGCCTCGAGAGAGGCTTGTGAAAATGAGCTGGTCAAGTTTTTTTTACCAATAGGGACGAGGACTTCTTCAATCGCGGTATTATGAAATTGCCTTCAAAATGGACAAAAGTTATCGAACAAAACGGCACATATTTGATCTAAATCGGATAATCCTGTGTTAATTTCATCGTCGAAAGAGAGCGAAAAAACGCTGAGAACTTTTTACTTCATCTAATACGATCGGCCTTGGAAGCGTTCGAGCTACGTAAGCTGCAGAATAAAGAAGAACTGAAAAAGTTCACTCGGAGTCCATGAACTATTCCAAGAGCACTGTTCCAGGACTAAAACTATGGTCTAAGTACGGAGACCAGGTAAGGGCCTTCAAGGGTTGTAGTTGTAGAATCCCGTGTTGAAGTTCGAGACGGAAACAAGTACTGCCTAACCACCCCGGCCAGAAGAATGATATTTTTCGAAAGTGGACCTCGACTTTAAGGCCTTAGGCCACTGCAGAGGCGAAAAAAAAAAAAATCTCGGAGGCATACGTGGGAGAACATTCGATGCTGTAAAATATTTTGAACAAGGCAATTTGCACTTCAGCGAGTTTTTCAAGCCGCGTTTCTCGGTGACGGGCGTGCATCCGTGGCATTGGTCGACCCGGCGTCTCTTTCTCTCTTGCCTTTTTCTCCGTGGGGGCGTTTAAGCGTAAAATACAAATTATTCGCGTCGATCGGTTGATCGAATACACTCAAAGCGTGTTTCGCGCGCGTATATATATATATATATATATATATATATATATATATCAGAGGGGGGGCATGGTGCGCGAGACAGTTACGGTGCAAGAGCTTTTGTTTTGCACCCGAGCCATTTAATCTCGCATCCCTAGGCTCGTTGTGCGTTCAATCGACCGGGGCATCAGCGACAGCAATCCTTTGGGAGTAACATGGTGTATCAAACCTTCGCAAGGACACATTGAAGGGAGGGTAGAATGAAAAAAAAGCAAAAAGAAGCAAAAAAAAAAAAATGGTAAACTCAAAAAGCTCGATTGCAACGAACGTATAGCGCGCGCGCCAGATCGCGATAATTCATTTTTCATTATACGAGCCATACACGCGCAGGACCGGGAGGACCAGTTATTGAACCTCGCCAATGTTTTACCGTAACGTATACGATATATTAACGAATTGTTGTTAACATCAATGCGGTTAACATCAGTTAACCACATAATAATGGGAATACTGGAGTTAACATCAATGTGCTTAACTGATGTTAACCACATTGATGTTAACAAATTGTTGTTAACATCAATGTGGTTAACATCACTTAACCACATAATAATGGGAATACTGGAGGCACATATTCTCTCTCTCTCTTTCTTATTATGTGGTTAACTGATGTTAACCACATTGATGTTAATAAATTGTTGTTAACATCAATGTGGTTAACATCAGTTAACCACATAATAATGGGACTACTGGAGGCACATATTCTCTCGCTCTCTCTTTCTTATTATGTGGTTAACTGATGTTAACCACATTGATGCTAATAAATTGTTGTTAACATCAATGTGGTTAGCATCACTTAACTACATAATAATGGGAATACTGGAGGCACATATTCTCTCTCTCTCTCTCTTTCTTATTATGTGGTTAACTGATGTTAACCACATAATAATGGGAATGCTGGAGGCACATATTCTCTCTCTCCCTCTCTCTCTCTCTCTCTCTCTCTCTCTCTCTCTCTCTCTCTCTCTCTCTCTCTCTCTCTCTTTCTTGAGCCATTCGGTATTGACCGAATGGCTCAAGTACTCGTAAGTACATTGGCATTCGTATGAAGTTTCGTAGGAAAGTTTTCATTTGCTCGATGCATCAAATAGAAAGGGTTAGATATATATCTCCCCGCAGTTATCCGCCTCTCTTCGACGTTTCGCTTTCTCTGGCTCCCTCGTGCTCTTCGCCGTTCTGTATGTAACTATCCTGGAGGATCTTCACTGTGGCTACTATATTAGATAGAAGCGGACATGGTGTGGCGAGGGTTTGGGCGCATAGAGCAATTAACCAGGCTGATCATTATGCTGCTTCTGGGCTTCGGACACACACACACACACACACACACACACACACATTCTGCTTCACTGAATTAATTAGTGATGGTTAATTGCGGGTATACGGGCGTGAATAAAGCGATGGGAAAGTACGATAGTCCTAGGCATTTGTGGCTCCTCCTTATACATAATTGTCACTGCCACGAATATGTCACGTCGTCATCAACTTCGATCTTCTAAAGTCATTACGAGCTTTGGTCGAGCTTGCGTACAAACTGTATGCAATTTCTGCGCCAGATTCGTCCACAAACAAGTCGATGTTCGCATTTTTCTTTGTCGAATGATTCCAATATTGGCGAGATCGTTTCCTCACTCGTGTCAAAATGAAATTCATTACTTTTTTTGCAGACATATCTAAGGCAAAGAATGCGTACGTTTTACGAATCTTTATAACAATATAAAGATCATCTTGATCCATTTGCTCGGCATCTGATCCATTTGCTCGGCATCTGATCCATTTGCTCGGCATATCCGTAGCTCTGCCTGCGATTATTTTGTACCCAGAATGGAAATGTTTTGGAGCTAATCGCCAAACGGTCGAGTTTGGGTTTGTTTGGGTTATGAAAACCCAAACAAACCCAAACAAACGACCCAACTGAGCGCTCGTGGATAGCTGAGCGCGCTTGAGAGTCGAGCGGAGAGTCTTTATCATTTATATGCATACCGTTAGAAGGAATCCGAATATCGTTTTGAAATTTTCAGGATGTATTAAGTATATTTTGCTAACGATTTATGAAATTTAAAAAAAAAATTGATTTTTTGAAGCATCTATAGTGGTTGCCCGCCTGTGTAGCACTGCGGGGGTTTTTTTTTAAATTAATTATTAAACTATGGTCATTACTTTACGAGATCAACATTATTACGCATGGATTGGTGCAAAACTTGTACTCCCTCGCCGTTCCTCCCGGTCTTGCCAGGTTCAGGAACGAAAATAAAAGTATAAATAAGTATGACAGTGAACTTTATTACGTCGCACCCCTTTCCAACCCGTCCATTCCGTTCATCGGTTTGCGTGCTGCTCATCCTTTCGCCCTCTCTCTCTCTCTCTCTCTCTCTCTCTCTTTCCGTCTGCCCCATTCCATCGATCACGGTCTTCCTCTTCCTATTCGGCATCTCTCTCTCTCTCTCTCTCTCTCTCTCTCTCTCTCTCTCTCATGCACGTATACAATACATGTACATACAATCTTCACAAACACCATAACACCTAGGCGGTATACAACGGAACGTGGTAGTTTGTTTGTGTATTCACTGGTACACATAGTCGCGGGATCGCGCTGTCACGCGACGCCAACCAACGGCGACACGCAAACCCATTTGAATGGTAATAAGCCCGGCCTCGTGAGCAACCCTCCAGCCTTCTCTCCCTTTACCGCCTTCTCTCCACCACCCCGTGTCCCCTTCTACCTTCATCATCCACGTCCACACGACCAATCATTGAATATGCCAAATTTGTATATGCACCAGAGACCCATAGTCCGCGCTGCTCGCAATGATGCATTGCTGTACTCCACTTCTCTCTCTCTCTCTCTCTCTCTCTCTCTCTCGCTCTCTCTCTCTCTCTTTCTCTTCTACCTGACTCCCTCTTTCTCTTTCCCTCTCATTGTGCTGGATACAGCACGAGCTTTAGTACATATATTCACGTACACATATATACAATCGACGCGTGGGGCCTGCCACAGCGACGACGTGTCAATCAATTAGCAGCAGTAAAAGCAGCAAGGTGTGAGAGACGTGATCGGTACGAGTATAGATATACACCGGATGAATCGTTGGAATTGGCGAATGAACGACGAATCGTTCGAAAGGCTGACGAATTTATGAATAGGAATAGTGTATCATCGTTTCTTCCATATATTTGTGAAGAACATATAACGCCGGTTACCAAGCCGAATAACCGGAACAACCCGTCGGGCTTTGATCGGGCCCATCTTGATTTTCTCTAACTTCATCAAGGCCTCAGGACACTCTAGGATTTTCCGAAAAATCTACACTTTTTTTTTCGTTAAAAATGTACCTTCGTACCTATAAAATGATATTCCAAAAGATTATGGATGTGAAAAATCTCTAAAGACTCGATTTTCGAATTCTAGCGCAACCCCTCATCATTCATGTCGCGATATTTAATCGATCTTGATAAATTGTTGTGCCACGAAATTCTTTAGTCAAGCAATTTTTACCGATTTACCCCTATAATAGCAAAGTCTAGTATCATTGGGGAAATAGCCACTAGGGATTCTACAACTACAACCCTTGATGGCCTTTGCTTGGTCTCCCGTTCTTAGACCATAGTTTAAGGCGGGATCCTGAATTAGCCGGTTCGAAAAATCGATATTTTGAGGAATTTTTTTTCGGGTAAAACAAAAAAAGCAAGTTTAGCGAAATTTTCAGATTATTTTATTACATGTCTGAACATAAGAAAACAATTTTTTTTAAAGATAAATATCAACAGGCAACCGATTTTTATGCACATTCGTGCCACTGCTGTTTTCCATGCGGCGTGACAAATGGAGCTCGTAATTTTCATCTGAAACAAAAAAACCAAAAACCATTTTAATTGTGACATATTTTTCTTCTATATGAACT
>CAWVQM010000566.1:0-18904 GCA_963932345.1 Ophion ventricosus | reverse complement strand
AGTCATATTTTGTCATTTTTTTTCAGCGAAACCATAAAATAAATCGGAATTACAAAATAGGGGTTTTATTATACACGTAATTGACTATACAAAATTATTTTTTTCACAGCGATACATGTCAAAATGACGACTGTGCAGCATTTTTTCGATGACGCCTTTATTTCTGGAAGATCAATGGCCGGACCAACAGCTCCTATAATTTTTCAGTTATGATGAGACACTAAAGTTTTTTCGATTATACAGGGTGGACCACGCATCGTGTGCACCTCTTTTACGACCAAAATATGCGTTGCACAAAAAAATGTTTTATACAAAAGTTACATGGTTTATAAGGCTACACTATGTGGTGCATTTATTTTTTTTATAGGTGGAGGCACTTCGAAGATTTGAAGGTCAACTTTATTTTTTCAAACGGAATGCTATATTTTTTATAGCGTAATATGATAGAGTATCGAATTCTGAGTAAAAAAGTATAGACCTTTATTAGCACTAGAGTTAATAGCTAACGAGTAATTTCACTTTATTGCTTTAAAATTTTGTTCACGTAATATCAAGTTGGAAATTCAAATCTACTACAAATTTCTGAATGGCAGTGTTTACATCACAGTGTTTATCAATATGAACACATTTACCACATCACACACACTTATCATGATTCACAATCTTCTCAATGATTGTAATCCAGTATTAAAGTATCCTTCGGTGATTGTGCATGATTATTATCAGAAAGATAAAAGTGAAAATGAATGAATGAATCTCCAACTTGATATTACGTGAAGAAAATTTTAAAGTAATAAAGTGAAATTACTCGTTAGCTATTAACTCTAGAGCTAATAAAGGTCTATACTTGTTTACTCAGAATTCGATACTCTATCATATTACGCTATAAAAAATATAGCATTCCATTTGAAAAAATAAAGTTGACCTTCAAATCTTCGAAGCGCCTCCACCTATAAAAAAAATAAATGCACCACATAGTGTAGCCTTATAAACCATGTAACTTTTGTATAAAACATTTTTTTGTGCAACGCATATTTTGGTCGTAAAAGAGGTGCACACGTTGCGTGGTCCACCCTGTATATACAGGGTGGTCCAATAACTATTAGCACCTTGGATATCTTCGAAACTATAAGGTTCACAGAAATATTTGCTGAAACGAAATTGCACAGTATGAAAGGGGCTATCCGATAGCGATAATAGTTTTTTTGCAGGTGGAGGTACTTCGGACATTTGAAGATCTACTCCATTTTTTTAAATGGATCGGTATGTTTTTTTTTCTGTATCATGAAAGAGGAGCTTAAAACGAGTTCAACGACCTATAACATAAGGTCATTGAAGGTCATAGAAAGTACAGAAAGGCGTTTATCTTACTATAAACGTAGTCATTTTATTTACTACCGAAACTGTAAGTATTATCGCCTTCTCGGACACTGAAACTTTTTTCTGAAACATTTTTGGATATGATCAATTTGAGTGCTATTGCTCTGTAACACTTTATGTGCCTCACCCTCTATATGTGCGTAAGAAAGGGGAACAACGTTAGAGAAGCGGAGATGTGTAAAAAGGAGGGGGCAAAGAGGGAGGGAGAGAAACACCAAAAGTTTGTCAGGATGAATGATACTCTTGATTTTTTTTTATGGTAATCAACCGCTCGTATATTTCCTCTCGTCCCGTACTGACGATATTTCGAATATTACTTCGTCATCGTTATCGTACACACACACGAACACACACACACACACACACGCACACACACACACATATAATTAATCCCAGATCTGAAACGACGTGGTCGACTAATGATCGACTCGACACATTTTTAATTTGGGAAGATTAACGAGCGTTTTTGCGACCAATCGAAAATCCAGACGTCACCGAAACATGGCAAAATTGCGGCGAGCACCGAGATCGACGAAATCTTTCGGAACGTTGAAATTCATTAAACTTGACATTTTTTTTAATGATGAAAAAAAAAAATAACATTTCATGAATTTTCTCTATTTTGGGAAAAAATATTTCGAGTAAATGAAATAATTGAGTTTGTGCACGTGTTGAAAGCAATGCTCGGAGACGAGGAAAAAATTCGACCAGAGGGTAATCGAGTTCACTTGTCGCTACTTCAGTTGGGATAAAAGATATCACGATGTCTCGTGATAAAAAAAGTGTTTGACTTGATCGTAGTCGAGTTTGAGTAAACATTTTTTTTTTCACTTTTTTTTTGGCGACTTTTTAAAGCTGTCGGAGAGTTCCGGGCAGGGAGTTTCATCGATATGTGCTCGTAAGTTTGCACAAGTCGAGCGAGAGAAACGTCGGGTCTCATCCTTCCGACAGATCGTCTTATTCGTCATGCGTGTCGAAGAGGATATTCACTGAATTCACTTAAGCAAGTTTTTTTTTTTTTTTGTGAACACGAATGAATTGTGAAATGAATATATATATATGCGTGGGTGTGGGTGTGTGTATAGGGGGATTTTAGAACTTTCGAATTTTAATTATCAAATTAATTGAAATTACGATTAAAAGATTATTTTGTGAATTCTAGAATTGCATAATTAAAAGTAAATAATTGTTATGAGAATGATAATGAGAAGTACACGTTCTAAGGTGCATATCTTCAAAATTTCATGTTTCTAGAATATTAGAACTATTCTAGAATATTATAATTTTGATTATAAAAATTATAATGACAAGATTTATCGTAATAGTAAGTTATGAAATTTATCTATAATTTAATTTCATTTTCATCATAAATCTGATGATGTTAAATTACGAAATTTATTTACAATTAATTTCCATAATATATTTTATAATATTGAACAAAGAATTTTTTTTTTTTTTTGGTTGTAATTATAGTTTCGCATTAATTTGATAATAATGAATTGTGCAATTTATACGAATTAAAGCGTTCGAATTATTTTGTTCAATTTGACAATTCTGCAATTTTATAATCGGGCGTTAAAAATTATTTTATAAATTCGGATATTGAATAATGAAAAGTTTATCATTGTTCTATGATATCTGTAATTAAAATGATCGAATTATTTTATACTTTTTGTAGTTTTACAATTTTATATTTGTAGCTATAGGTCTTGAAGTTTGCATCGTTGCAATGCAACGAAAATTCTTTTTCATATTTTGATTTTCTCATTTCTATTGTTTTACAAATTATTTTTTTGCAGATATAAATGATAGATCATCGAATAAACGATTTAAAAAATGATTCATGGATTTTCATAACGAAGATTAACCACAAGAAATTTGAGCAATTGAAAAATAATATTTTTCGTTGCATTCCAACGATGCAAACTTCAGTCTCCTAACTAGGAACTAATTTAATCAATTACAAAAGTTGGTTTTGTTCGTATTTTTTCTAAATAAATAATTTAAGTAAATAAAATCTAAATTAAATTTAAATAAATTAATACATTGATAATAAATAAATAAATTAAATTAAATTTCAATAAATTAATAAATTTATAACAAATAAATAAATGTAATTTAATTAAAATAAAATAAATAATACATTTAAATAAATGTAAATGGGTTTGTTTTTTTTTAGATCGTAACGGTGAAGAATTTTTTTTCAACATATGATGTTGATTATGAAAGTATGTTGTCTTAATTATATAAAAAGATTGTCTATTTATGTTCAAACTACATTATTAATGTATAATTGATATCCCAAATAATAATTTATATACATAAGTAATTTAATACTGGCTGTAGAAGACAGTTTAATTCTAGTTGGGTGAGATAAAACTTGTAATATTTGATTTTGCTAATTTTTATTTATATTTACCTAATTTGTCCAAAATTGAAAAAAAAACACCAAAATACGGGCAAGACGATCCGGGGGATCATTTTGTCCATACCTTAGGGATCATCTTGAACACCGGGGTGTCCAAGACGATCCTTGTGTAAGGTGTAAAAAAAAAAGAATTTTTTTTTATTGACACCCTAATAAATTGAATATTTTGCATAGTCTAATCGTAAGATAGATAAATATGCCAGTAGTGAACGCTTTCAGATCTTAATTATGTTGAATGTCTTTGGAATTACGAGCAGTCTTCCTTAGGGGGATCATTTCGTACAACTTTCCCCTATAGTTTTTAGGTGTATGCATATAATAATGAATAATAATAATAAATTAGAACATATATATATATATATATATATATATATATAGTTAAATAAACGAATATATGTGGAGATTCGTGCCCTTTTCCGACCGTGTCCCATTTGGCTGGCACAAAGCATTTTGTCTTCACAGTTTTGACAATTGGATAGAACGCAGTGTTATGGCGAAATAAACGAAAGGGCAAAAGTGCCTTTTTTTCTCAAATCTTGGTCCCGCCGAGCTTGCGACCAAACCATCAAAGTATTCGAACCCTTTGCTTGTTCTCTCCCTATATATATATATATATATATATATATATATATATATATACACACACACATATATATATATAACCATACTCCCCTCTATGAAACTCGTTTTTTTTTGTTTCCCCCTTCGATTTCCTCCCATATTCCACTTCATTAACCTTTCGCCCCTTTTACGAGAGCGTTTTTCGTGCCATATATTTCTCGAAAGGAAAATTCATCGACGAAACTTTGTCCAGGGCTCTCTCTCTCTCTTTCTTTCTCTCTCTCTCTCTCTCTCTCTCTCTCTCTCTCTCTCTCCCTCTCCCTCTCCCTCTCCCTCTCCCTCTCTCTCTCTCTCTCTCCCTCTCTTTCTCTCTCTCTTGCTTTCTGACTGTCTCTCTACGTCGTCTCCGATCTGGAGTAAAAAGGACGAGCTTTATTCCCCCTCGCTTTTTTTTTTTACGATGTGAGGTTTTTTCCCTCCCGATTGGCATTTATATTTTCGCTGACACAAATATTTTCGAATCGTTTATTGACCGCGAGGGTACGATCGTACATTTATTGATATTCATTGATAAAGTTAATATACAATTGCAATTATAGAATTGCGAAATTACAAAATTTCTATAATAATTCTATAATTTTTGTTTCACAGAAACAAACCAATAACTTATAGACTTTTTATTATTGCATTTTGAAATTTACAAACGAATTAAAAACATCATTCAGAATAAAGGAAAAAAATTGGATCAAAAAAGTTATTAGAAATTCATTTTATTCAAAGATCATGATGACAATTGTGTAGATTGCATGCGAAAGCCACATCATCAGGCTACATTAAAAAAAAATAACCCGCATATGGTGAGTAGTTTTTTTTGTTAATTTTTTTGTAAAGCTGAGAGCCGATTTTTCAAGAATATTGAAAAAAAACCAACCTGTATATGACTTTGTTGATTGGAAATAATCTTGACTACCTCTCCACTTCGTTCGGTCCACGACTTCTGGACCACCCTGTATCAAAATAAATATACATAAAACTTTTAACACAATAATACAATAAAAATATACAAATCTCGTAATATATATATCTTATACGCAAGACCTTTCCGAGTGCTCGTCCCAATCGATCGATAAGGAAAGTAAAGAGAGAAGAAAGAAAAAAGAAAACGGAACAATGTCGTACGAACCGAACGTTCGGACACGTTCGCTATCGAGAATTGCGATCTTATTCAACGGCCGTTTTCCTAAAATAAATGTACCGATCGATAGCAGCGGCACAAACGAAACGTCTCTATTGTACAGCGACGAGGAGAGTGCCAGACACGTCTGGAAAGGATCGCGGCGGAGCGCGGCGCCGACGTGTGGGCAGTGAAGCGTGTACACGTACTACCGCGGGCTGTAGCGCCATGACGGGGCGCCCTCTGGCGGTTTAGTTCATCGCTTCTCGTTTCGTAGTTTATAGGCGAGCTGTGAGGTACGGGTGATTAAAATTCCAGTTACACAAGGAATGAGGATTACGTATTTATACATTTGCCTGTACGTATATGTGTGTGGGAACAAATCATAGGAGAAATGCAGATCGTGATCAAAATTATAATTAAAATATGATAAAAACGTAAATGTGGGAACAAACGATCACGTTGTAATTATCGAATTTCTGGCGAAAAATGAATATGAATTTTGAATTGAGATACATCGTCGACTAGTTGCTTTTGTGATCTTTTATTCCGAGACTTATATTTTTTAGACCTATATATACACTGCCGGCCAAAAGTTTGAGTACACCAGTCGAAATTTCTTGCCGCACTAAAAGTTAGATAGCGGACTCAAAAATAAAGATAATCCAATTTTCGAAGCGGCGTTTTAAAGAAGACAAATTTACCTTCATTGTGCCTTTTTAGAAAAAATTTTCCAATTTTTTTTGGGCTCGGTACGCCTTTTTGAAAATGGCTATTTTTCAGCTTTTTTTGCACGTCTAAAACTGCCCGTATAACTTCTGGCGAATTTTTTCGCTCGTTTTTTCCCATAACAAACTTAAAGAGGGTATCAAAACCTACATTTTCATTTTTTAGAAAGTTTCGTACGATTTTTTTTCGCCCCCGTATTGCATTTTTACCTAAAAAAGACATGTTTTAGAAAAATAGGCGTGGTCCAATAAATATGAGGTTTCAGAGAAAATGTTAAGAGGGTAAAAAATTGCATAAATTCACACTGAAGTAGCCAGAATTTTTTCAGAATTTTTTTTGAAATTTTTTTTCTTTTACAATTTTTGGCCGTGACTCTGATGAGTGGAGGGGCTCCATTTGGGAATTATGGGGTGTAGGACAATCTATCAAGAAAGAAAATTTGTTTAGTTTTTCATTTTTAATTAACTACAATTTTTTCAGAATTAAAAAAAATTTATTTTAACAATTTTTCAGTATTTTTAAAAATATTATTTAAAAAAAATTTTCGTCTAGAACTCGGAGAATCATCCTCGGTTGAGTTTTTCTGAGAATTTTTTTGAATTTCCCTGCTCCAAAAAGTTTTAACGTGTAAAATTGACTGAATATAAAGAACTTCGTATTAAAAAACGAGGCATGATTATTACTGTACGCAATCAAGGCATATCATATCGAATTATCGCGAAAAAATGAATATATCGATGAATATGGTCTGGCCAGCGCAAAGACGATTTTTTTTTAACGTAAAACTCGTATGGATGAAGTAAGAGACATGATTGACTATGTTTTTTGCGTTAAAAAAACAAGTTCAAATTTTAAAGTTTTTTCTTTTTAATATATGGTCTTAAATCCGATAGGTCTTGAGATACAACAACTTAATCGAGGATGATTCTCCGAGTTGTAGTCGAAAAAATTGTTAAAATAATATTTTAAAAAATTCTGAAAAAATGGTTAAAATAATTTTTTAAAAAATTCTGAAAAAAATTGTACTTAATTAAAAATGAAAAAGCAAACCAATTTTCTTTCTTGATAGATTGTCCTAGACCCTATAATTCCCAAATGGAGCCTCTCCACTACCAATACCAATGAACTATCTAAGGATTGTTTTTATTTTGCTAATATAAAAATTGTGAGAGTAAAAAGAACCAAACAAAAATTAATTCGAAACTATGAATCTGAAAATTAAGAGTATGCATCACGGTACAAGCGCACAATTGCGTCATTGACCTATCAATTGGGGCGTGAAAGTGACACGAGCAACGGAGTAATTTTTTCAATCGCGAAGATTCACGCAGGCGTGATCATCACCGCTCCTCGTTGCCTCGAGTGTTAAAGGGCTTGGAGTTTCCACACTTCATTTATTTTATTCTCTCTTTCTCTCTCTCTCACCCTCCCTCCCTCTCTCTCTCCCTCTCGCTCCTGCCCTTCCTCTATCTCTCTTGCTCGTGGTACCAAGAGCGATCGTCACAACCTTTACGCTGCCACCCTCTTTCTCCCTCAAGAGCAAAAAAAGCGGTCCATTCTTCCGTATACACTCGAATTTCTTCCTTCCTCTCCCTCCCTTTCGCTCTCTCTTTCTTTTCATTTTTTTCCTCACTTTATGAACTGAATGACATAAAACAGGGATCTCGGAGTACATTAATGTTTGCAGAAGTAATCGATGGCCCGATCAAGAAAAACACACGTCTTACCTCGGCAACCACGAATGCGGGGATGAGGAGAGCTCGAATGAGCGATGAGGAAACTGGAGGTGGATGATAGTCATCGATGAGTTTGTGTCGGCTTGTGATTGGGTGTTTTCTCATTATCGATGAAGTTTTAACGTAGCAATATATATATATATATATATATATATATATATATATATATATTGGGTGAAGTAAAAAGTTCTGAGCGTTTTCCGATAGATGTCTTTAGTGAGCCATATCTCACGATGTATACATCGCATCGAGTCATACTATACGGCGATTTGAAGGTGACATTACGCTTCAAAAAAAGTTCTTTGACAGTTTTGTTTTTGGTGAAGCCAGTTGTGTGTTACAGCATTCCAAAATGGAGGTAAACAAAGAGAAAATTCGACACATTCTCCAGTAGCACTACGACCAAGGTGAAGAGGCGGAGCAGGCGGCCAAAAAAATTGGTGCTGTTTATGGACCCAATACAGTATCGAATGCAATAGCAAAGCGGTGGTTCCAACGATTCGGTTCTGGTAATATGAATGTCGAAGATGAGGCACGCTCTGGTAGGCCAATCGTCGAAAATGTCGATAAAATCATGGAAATCGTCGAGTCAGACCGGCATGTGAGCACTTATTCCATTGCCCAGGAACTAAAGATTCGCCAGAAAACCGTTTGGAACCATTTGCATAAGGCTAGTCTCAAGAAGAAGCTCGATGTATGGGTGCCACATGAATTGACGCAAAAGAACATTTTGGACCGAATTGATGCCTGCGATTCTTTGCTGAAACGTAACGAAATCGACCCACTTTTGAAGCGGATGGTGAATGGCGATGAAAAATGGGTCACATACGAGAACAACAGCCGAAAAAGATCGTGGTCCAATCGCGGTGAGCCGGCCCAAACGATCGCCAAGCCCGGATTAACGGCCAAGAAGGTTTTGCTGTGTGTTTGGTGGGATTGGAAGGGAATCATCCACTATGAGCTGCTCCCATCGGGCCAAACACTCAATTCGGACCTCTACTGACAACAACTGACCAAATTGAAGCAGGCGATCGACCAGAAGCGGCCAGAATTGGCCAATAGGAAGGGTGTTGGGTTCCATCAAGACAACGCCAGGCCGCACACATCTTTAACGACGCGCCAGAAGCTCCGAGAGCTTGAATGGGAGGTTCTATCGAACCCGCCGTATAGTCCAGACCTGGCACCAAGCGATTATCACCTTTTCAAGCATTTGCAACATTTTCTGGATGGTACAAAACTGACCTCAAGAGAGGCTTGTGAAAATGAGCTGGTCAAGTTTTTTTTACCAATAGGGACGAGGACTTCGTCAGTGGCGGAATTATGAAATTGCCTTCAAAATGGACAAAAGTTATCGAACAAAACGGCGCATATTTGATCTAAATCGGATAATCCTAACTATGTTAATTTCATCGTCGAAATAAAGCGAAAAAACGCTCAGAACTTTTTACTTCATCTAATATATATATATATATATATATACGTTTATCTTACTATAAACGTGGTAATTTTATTTACTACCGAAACTGTAAGTATTATCGCCTTTCTGTACCTTCTATGACCTTCAATGACCTTATGTTATAGGTCGTTGAACTCGTTTTAAGCTCCTCTTTCATGATACAGAAAAAAAACATACCGATCCATTTAAAAAAATGGAGTTGACCTTCAAATGTCCGAAGTACCTCCTCCTGCAAAAAAACTATTATCGCTATCGGATGGCCCCTTTCGTACTGTGCAATTTCATTTCAGCAAATATTTCTGTGAACCTTATAGTTTCGAAGATATCCAAGGTGCTAATAGTTATTGATCCACCCTGTATATATCCAGATCACCCATCACTGTACGAAGCTGCAATCCCCAACGCAGCGTTTCCAAAGTGCTTTCCATCTGGAGTATTGATTACGTCGAGATGCTTCTTGCTCTCAAATATATATATATATATATATATATATATAGCGAGTATCTCGTAAAAAAAGGATACTTGGATGTCACCTGAAAAGGTTATGCATCTAATGGGAAGCAAAATAATGCTTTGCTTCCGAAAATACCACTTCCATTATTCGCCTCGAGTCAATTTCCAGTTTATTCATTTTTTTTTATTCCAAGATCATCCCAAAGGTAAGATAGGTGTCGGTTTTGTTAAAAAAATTTAAGGAAAAATAGGCCCACGATGAGACTAGTCTTAAAAGTCATAGAATAAGTCACTCTATTTGGACAATTAAAAAAAATGGCAATCATCTGTAAAAAAAATAGTATCCATACTTTCGAAGCAAAAAAATACGTGGTAGAGTATAAATGATAATTTTTTTCATATTTTTTTCATGAATGTATGCTTCAAGATGAAGAAAAATATCTATATATTGACATTTGTCGATATCTCAATTAGTTCAGGAGTTATCAGCGTTTAAACGTTTCGAAAACTTCCGAAATCGTCATTTTTTGAAAATGTATAACTACTAAAAGAAAAAAAGATAAAAATTGAAAAATTGGTATGGATATTTCTTTCATTGGGTACAAATTTACAAAAAAAAAAGAAGACAATGAAAAATGGTTGGGATCACGGGGTAGATGAAATGACGTGGAATGCTTCATATATGTATATATACAGTGGGTAAAAAAAGTATTTGCACACCGTCTGTTTTTCAAATTATCCTAGAAAAATAAAATGTTCGAAAATTTTTTTCGATCATTTTATTTTTCGTCTAAAAAAAATGCTAAAGTATTTTATTTCATTTCGCAGGATAATTTGAAAGATACGTGGTGTGCGAATAATTGTTTTACCCACTGTATATATATATATATGGGAAACACCCGCCCGACTAGAAATTGACGTTGGGTTTTTGTACAGTTCATTGCTGGGTCAACCCAATTCCTTGTTGGGTCATTATCGGGCTTCCCTATCAGGTTCTTATAGGGTGTGTAACGATCTTCTAAGGTGTTCTTTGGGTTCTGTCAGGTTTTGCCTCGGGTAAGCCCAATTTTTTGTTGGATTCTTATCGGGCTACCCTAACCGGTCCTACCATTAACCCACTGAAATCAGTAGCGTTGCATGGATTTGGGTTGGGAATTTTTTAGAACGTTATAAACTGTTCTTCAGTCTTCCAATTAGACGTTTCAATTGATAAGCGATTGTTTTTTGCTGATAAACCGCGAAGGGCACGATGTTTTCTTACTCGTAATCGAGTTAATTCTTTGCTTTGCCTGGCTCTCAACATTTTATGCGTACACCGATTCTCTCTCTTCCTCTATATATATATGCCGTTTCAAGTTTTCATCCCCACCTCCTCCAATCCACAGATAGGTAAGATAAAATTTTAAGGTATTGTTTACTTTTAAAACAAAATACCGCACAACAAAATAAAATGAAAAATTAAGGTCCGGATAAAAATGAAAAAAATTCCGAATAAAAAAATAAGAAAAGTTCTACAATGAAAAAAAAAAAATCTCATAAGATCCACTTATTATTGCAGTATCTATCAAAAATGTATTCGTATATCTATTTATTATTGCGAAGTATAAGGTTTATATGTTTACCTATGACTCATGTGGTTACCCCTAAATAAACAATGTTGGGACCTTACATCATTACCTTATCCAAACCCCACATGGGATAACCCTGTTAAAACGTTATAAGGACGTTATCGGTACTTCCCATCGCAGGGTTGTCCCAATACTATCTTTATCAGGACCTTGAGAGGCATTCCCTATTTAGGGTTCACCTGAAAAGGTCCTTATGCCGTATAGGGTGGTCCCTATGAAAATTTCTAGTCGGGCGGGTGCAAAAATCTCAATCGAGGCGAATTCGTGTTCGTCGCTCACAATAATCAATATTCCTAATGATAAGTATTCCACATCAATTACGATAAATTACGATAAACCTTGAGTTGAGTTTTGGGAATTATTATCTCAAAAAACTATTCGTTCGATTTTATCCAAGTTTGTTTTATTCGAAAGTATAAATATTAAGATACATTGACAAAACATTTCATAAATATTTATTGACTGGAAGCGCTGTTATTGTGGCCGCGATTATTGTCTGCGGTCCACATAATTGCATGCAGTCGGTTCATTCGAAACAAAAATTTCGAAAATATTCTCCAAATGTAATGTACAAAGCCATTCGCATCGTAGGATTTTTTGAAAAAAAAAAAAAAACATTCTTTTTTTTTCACAAAATTGTGCCCGATTGAAATTCACATTCATTTTTCAACTAAAATTTTCTGACCATTTCGGATTGATACATTTTTTTTTTAATCCTACGATGCGAACGGCTTTACATATTCCATTTTGAGAATCTTTTGGAAATTTTTATTTCAGATCAACCGACTGGATCAACTCCGGCCACAACAACAGCGCTTCCAGTCAATATATATTTTTTTTTTATAGAATTTTGTCAATATACCTCAATATATATATACTTTCGAATAAAACAAACTTGCATTAAATCGGACAAATAGTTTTTGAGATAATAATTACCAGAATTCACCAATTTTTTCGCCCTCTAGTCGGGTGTGTCCCCTTAATTTTGGTTTTTTTTTCATCGCGGTCATGCGATCGACATGGACGCGTAGGCGTTGTTTAGTGCGCGGCGAATCGATCATGCGAATA
Organism: Ophion ventricosus; assembly: GCA_963932345.1. NCBI lineage: Eukaryota > Metazoa > Arthropoda > Insecta > Hymenoptera > Ichneumonidae > Ophion > Ophion ventricosus. The sequence goes on along the minus strand of CAWVQM010000566.1, from coordinate 6,291 downwards.
TACTCATCCGGTGAATTCGCTCGAGCTAATGTAATTTGGGATGCCTTGGTGCGGTTGCCACTAAACACGCGCAGTTCCTCCGGAGTTGTGACGTGATCATCGATCAGAGGCGTCATTAGCCAAAAGTGCGCCAACTAGGTTTCGTGGATGAGTTTATCATTGTTGCGCGCTCTCTCTCTCTCTCTCGCTATATATATACGCTATATATATATATATATATATATATATACAGGGTGGACCACGCAACGTGTGCACCTCTTTTACGACCAAAATATGCGTTGCACAAAAAAATGTTTCATACAAAAGTTACATGGTTTATAAGGCTACACTATGTGGTGCATTTATTTTTTTTATAGGTGGAGGCGCTTCGAAGATTTGAAGGTCAACTTTATTTTTTCAAATGGAATGCTATATTTTTTATAGCGTAATATGATAGAGTATCGAATTCTGAGTAAAAAAGTAGAGACCTTTATTAGCCCTAGACTTAATAGCTAACGAGTAATTTCACTTTATTACTTTAAAATTTTCTTCACGTAATATCAAGTTGGAGTTTCAAATCTACTACAAATTTCTGAATGGCAGTGTTTACATCACAGTGTTTATCAATATGAACACATTTACCACATCACACACACTTATCATGATTCACAATCTTCTCAATGATTGTAATCCAGTATTAAAGTATCCTTCGGTGATTGTGCGTGATTATTATCAGAAAGATAAAAGTGAAAATGAATGAATGAATCTCCAACTTGATATTACGTGAAGAAAATTTTAAAGTAATAAAGTGAAATTACTCGTTAGCTATTAACTCTAGGGCTAATAAAGGTCTATACTTTTTTACTCAGAATTCGATACTCTATCATATTACGCTATAAAAAATATAGCATTCCATTTGAAAAAATAAAGTTGACCTTCAAATCTTCGAAGCGCCTCCATCTATAAAAAAAATAAATTCACCACATAGTGTAGCCTTATAAACCATGTAACTTTTGTATAAAACATTTTTTTGTGGAACGCATATTTTGGTCGTAAAAGAGGTGCACACGTTGCGTGGTCCACCCTGTATATATATATACAGGGTGGACCATTTAACGTGACCACCCCAAATATCTCCGTTGCCTTTAGAGTGACAAAAAAAATGTCAGGAGGTAATTTGATTGATTTCGAAGGGCTGGTACAGTGGTGAAAGATTAATTTTTGTCAAGGTCATAGTTTTTGCGTTCTCAAGGTCATCAATGCTTTTTCAAATGAGAACATATTTTTTTTTATTACGACGTTGTAGCTGATATTCAGACGAATCCAACGACCTATGATATCATGACCTTGAAATGATTTTTCACCAAAATACACGTGTAAAAATGGGAAATCGTGATGGTATTGACAATAAGAATATCCGAATAATGTAATTGAATTTTTTGTGCAGAAAATTTATTGTAAGAAATGTTCGAAGTGATGGCCATTAACCTCGACACATTTTTGAAGACGTCGGATGAATGATTCTCTTGACCTTCGAATAATTTCTGGTGTGATAGCGGCGCAGCTTATCCAACGGATACAATAATGTCAATAGTCGGAGATGTTTCTGATGTTTGTAAATACTGGCATTGGAACGTAGTAAAACTGTCGTAGAGTGAAGAATGTTTACCATTTGTCTAATGTCGATGCCTCGATGTGGTATCCTGACATTTTTTTACGTCACTCTAAATGCAACGGAGATATTTGGGGTGGTCACGTTAAATGATCCACCCTGTATATATCAACCAAAAATAGCGATACAAAAAAACTTTTGAGAAAAATCTAACAAACATTTCGTGACTCCAATATGACAAAATACAACTCTTTACTCCTTAGACAAAATATTCCACACCTCATAGTTTTCAAGTTACGCCGCACGATGCCGGCTTTTTGGAAAATTGCCGTTTTTTTTTTTTTTCAAGAAAAAACTATATAACTTTTTTTTTTAAACGAAACTAAAGCTAACGGTGTTCTTTTCAAAGATCTTATCACTAAATAGTCAGATTAATTTTTTTCAAAGTACAGCACGCGATTTTGCAATGTGCGAAAATCGTGAAAAACTGGTATTTCACGATTTAAAGAGATATTGAGAAAGGAAATTTGTTTACATATTCATTTTTAATTAACAACAATTTTTTTTTCATTTTTTTCATTTTTTTATTTTAATTTTCAAAAATAAAAAAAAAACATCTAGAAAAATTGTAGTTAATTAAAAATGAAAATGTAAACAAATTTCCTTTCTTAATTGTCCTAGATCCCATAATTCCCAAGTGGAGCCTCCCCACTCATCAAAGTTCCAACCAAAAATGGTAAAAAAAAATATCAAAAAAAAATTCTGAAAAAATTCTAGCCACTCAAGTGTAAACCCATGCAACTTTTTACCCTCTTGACATTTCCTCTGAAACCCTATAGTTCTTCGATGACGCCTTTTTTTCTCAAACATGTCTTTTTTAGCTAAAAATGCGATACCGCAATTTTTAAATTTACCATGGAAAAAACTGAGGAAAATATTTTCTACAAACTTTGCAGTTAATTTTCGTGGGCCAAAAAGTCGCCGAAAAATGGCTGCGTTCAAAAGTGCGCACCGGGGCGAAAAAAAAATCGTAGAGAATTTTCTAAAAAAGCAAAATAAAGGTAAACTTGTCCTCTTTAAAACGCCATTTGGGAAATTTAATTACCTTTATTTTTGAGTCCGCTATGTAAATTTTAGTGCGGTAAGAAATTGTGACTAGTGCGTACTTTTTTTTTGTCCAGTACTGTATATATATATATATCCCCAGAGAACTTTGCCTCGGCGATACTTGACAATTTGGCCACCCCCGCATTTAAGCTCGGCAGATCCGGCCGATCGCGGATGCACCAACACACGCGGATATACGAATACGCACGATCTCTCTCGCGAGTCTCCCAGTGGTGTGGACGGAGTTGGGGATTGGAGAGTACCCAAGGCAGTACCAAAAGTGTGTCAAGGCGCGACTTTTACGTTTCTCGTTCGAGGGTTCTTCCCTAACCCTCGGTTCAAAGTCATCGGCGCCTACGTGTTTGTGCATCGTGCATCTACGCGGGCCGCGAGTGCGTTTGTGCACTCCACCTGGTTGCGTTCCTTATGTGCACATGACGCCTGTGGTTAAACGACCTGGGCCGCGTTGTGCCGAGTATTATTGGATGGGCTGCGAGGCATTAATGGGTTCGGCAGATCTCTCTCTCTCTCTCGCTCTCTCTCTCTCTCTCTCTCTCTCGCTCTCCGTAACATCACCATATATATGGTGATGTCAAGGCATCTTCTGTAGGTAGACCCAAACCAAGTTTAGTGGATCCTTTGAAAGTGATTATTCCGATATTTTTCGATTTTTCGATTATTTTCATACTTTGCGTGACTAGAATGACCTTGTGTTGTAGGTCGCTGAATTCGTTTTAAAATCGGTAATAATGTCATCGAAAAAAAAAATACATGGTTCTATTTAAAAAAGTGGAGTTGACCTTGACGTGGCTTCAGCGCCTCCACCGATAAAAAAATAGGGTGGTCCAGTATGACGGCCTACTCGAACACTGAAACTTTTGTCTGAAACATTTGTGGATATGATCAATAGTTTGAGTGCTATTGCTCTGTAACACTTTATGTGTCTCACCCTGTATATATATATATATATATACAAGGTGGACCACGCAACGTGTGCACCTCTTTTACGACCAAAATATGCGTTGCACAAAAAAATGTTTTATGCAAAAGTTACATGGTTTATAAGGCTACAGTATGTGGTGCATTAATTTTTTTTATAGGTGGAGGCGCTTCGAAGATTTGAAGGTCAACTTTATTTTTTCAAATGGAATGCTATATTTTTTATAGCGTAATATGATAGAGTATCGAATTCTGAGTAAAAAAGTATAGACCTTTATTAGCCCTAGAGTTAATAGCTAACGAGTAGTTTCACTTTATTACTTTAAAATTTTCTTCACGTAATATCAAGTTGGAGTTTCAAATCTACTACAAATTTCTGAATGGCAGTGTTTACATCACAGTGTTTATCAATATGAACACATTTACCACATCACACACACTTATCATGATTCACAATCTTCTCAACGATTGTAATCCAGTATTAAAGTATCCTTCGGTGATTGTGCGTGATTATTATCAGAAAGATAAAAGTGAAAATGAATGAATGAATCTCCAACTTGATATTACGTGAAGAAAATTTTAAAGTAATAAAGTGAAATTACTCGTTAGCTATTAAGTCTAGGGCTAATAAAGGTCTATACTTTTTTACTCAGAATTCGATACTCTATCATATTACGCTATAAAAAATATAGCATTCCATTTGAAAAAATAAAGTTGACCTTCAAATCTTCGAAGCGCCTCCACCTATAAAAAAAATAAATGCACCACATAGTGTAGCCTTATAAACCATGTAACTTTTGTATAAAACATTTTTTTGTGCAACGCATATTTTGGTCGTAAAAGAGGTGCACACGTTGCGTGGTCCATCCTGTATATATATATATATATATATATATAATTTTTTCATTTACATAAAAGCGAGACGCTACAGTAGCCCCGAATAATTGAAAATATAATTTCAATAAATACACATACACAGCTTAATTATTGTCTGCACTCACGTCCTAAATATACATGCATACATACATAGGTCCATTACGTAATGGAATATCGGTAATTTGATTGGGAGGCTGGAAGGAGAAACGATGAACACGCACACACACACACACACATATATATATATATATGCGGTGATGGGTCTACATCCTAGACATTGTATAGTCATACGGATCGTCGCGGCTGCCACGTCGGATCAACGACGCATGTCGCGGGACGCCCGACTCTTGATCACACGGATTTTCATATGATCCCATTTGGAAATTAACTATCCTAGCGTGTGGGTCGGAATAAGGATTTCGCTGTTTCGAGGCAGCGGAAACTACGGCATTGGGTTTACGTGTTCGGTTTCGTTGTAACGCGGAGTATGTACAGTTGCTTGCAAAAGTTTTGGACGATCGTATATTTCAGGCATACTGCATTGAAATACGACGTTGGGGAAAAAATTTAACGAGTCATGAGAACATGTATTCATTTATATTTGAAATCAATTTATTATATACATATATATTGTTCTTAAAGATTTTATTGTCTATCACTTTTTATTTAACGAATGTGCAAAAGTATTGGGCCGCGTACTATTGTGTGTGAAAAACATAACGAAAAATGTTGAAAATAACAAAACGAGATTCGACCTTGTCGAATCCATATTTTACCATATCTTACATGTTTAGCCTTACAGATAGCTAATTTAATAATAAATTAACGCTTAGAAATGTTGATTTTACACTTTTAATAATAATTTAAGTAAAATTCGACGATATTGGCGTGTGCTTGACTGAGGTTTTGTCAGTGACTGTACATCTCTTTCAACTGTCAAACAAAAAAATTTCTCAATTTTTAAATTTAATTAATACGTTCGCATCATCTTATTGTTATCAATAATTACTTAAAAAATTAATATATATTGAGTTTTCTAATGATTGTTATTAATTGATCGTTAAAAAAGGCGATACTCCTCATTACTTTAATTAATTTCTCGACAATTACTCAGTCGATTTATTTGAAACTTAGCATAATCAATCGTTTGATCCTAAATCTTGATGATATAATATTTTCCGAATTTACGGCGATTTAGTTCCATTTTTTTTGCAACCATTAACGTTTGCAGAAGCTGTTTTTCCATAAGCGACTGTGTTAAATTCATATGTTTATAATTACTAAATTATTTAGTGAAAAATTCCAAAATAATTCATGTATTATTATTCTATAAAGAACTATCATTCATCAAATTTTCAAAAAATTTGGCGATTTTTTAAGGGGCCAGTCCACTTTGGGGCCACGAAAAAAAGGCTATTTTCGCGATGTTTTTTTGAGGATTTTATAAAAGATATGAATATAAAAGTTGTTGGGCTTGATAAATAAAGTCTTGAAATACATTTAAAAAAAAAATTTTTATTCATTTTTATTCATTTTTAAGTACAAAAACTATAGTTTAACGTAACGCCTCAAAAATAGGTGGGCTAGGTAGCTCCATCACAACTCGGCAACGGCTCGTCTGAAACAAAAAAATCAAAGTCCATTAGATTCAGTATGACACCAGCCACAAAATGACCCTCGGATATAAAGTTTTATCAGAAAATAAAAAAATGGCAGATGAAAAACGAAAAAAGTAAAAAAAAGGGTTTTTTTTTTCGCAGTTTTTCGCAAAAAAAGAG
>CAWVQM010000564.1:0-15318 GCA_963932345.1 Ophion ventricosus | reverse complement strand
ATTTGTTTGGGTTTGAGTTTTGCCCCAAAAGGGCAAAATCGCATTGGAATTTGTCGTTTGGGTCAAAAACACATTGGAAGTTTTCGTTTCGGGATTTTTTTTTCGGGTAAAAGTCACAATGGAAACGTTCGTTTGGGTTTGTTTGGGTCAAATGAAGAATGGAAATAATGTTCGTTTGGGTCAAAAGAATAATGGAAATGTTTGCTTGGGTCGAAATCACCCAGGAACGGGCACCGCTGTACCCGACAGAGAATAACAAAATGGGGCGTCATTCACGGGAAAAGTATTTTGAGGTTATAAGCATTTCTTGCTTCACAGATAATCGTCTTGGCTTGCCTGGCATTGGTGGGTGTCGCTTTGGCAGCGCCCCAAGCGGACATAACGATAACGCGACAGGAAGAATCGAACAACATTGGGCTTGGTGGTTATCACTTCAGTTACGAGCAAAGCGACGGGCAAAAGCGCGAAGAAACGGCCGAGCTTAAGGACGAGGGAACGGAAAACGAGGCATTGAGTATCGTCGGTAGTTTCAGCTACGTTGGACCCGATGGAAAAACATACAAAGTCGATTATACCGCTGACAAAGATGGCTTCCATCCGACAGTCTCACTAGCGTAAATCCAACAATGCGTAACTACGTCTCGAAACTGGGGGGGTGGGGGGGGGGGGGGGGGGGGGGGAAAGAACAAAAAACAAAACAATCGTACCAACTGTGGACCGTTTGAATGGTTGCGCCAATAAATCCATATTTCCATATGATCCAAATATACTAAAAAAAAAAAAAAATGTGCACAAATTCTCGAAGCACGCTGAGCTTCGGGAATGAGAAATAAAACCACTCCGATCCAAGAAATGTTGTCGATTCATTTAAAAATGAAAAAAAAATGAATTCTAAATGCCTCGCGTTTTGTCAAGAATTTGAAAAAACGCGGCTTTTTATTAATATCTTGTGAATGGTGCGTCGGATGATAAAAATGATAGGGACCTTATTTGTAGGATATTTAATTTTCTATAACTTTTATTCCGAACTTTTTTCTCCATAGTTTATATTTGACGAGATATGGTTAGTTGAAAAACTCCAATAATGGTTTTTGTTGAATATCTCATTGACGCTTCGAGATACGAAAGAAATGGTAGTAATCGAAATTGTAGAGCACAAGATTCTCTATAAATTTTATCCGAAGCTTTTTCTCGGTCAATGAATTGTTAATGAGATATGAGAGATTGAAAAACGCGTTTTTTTTTAAAATGAATATCTCGTAAACGGCGCATCGGATGATAAAAATGATAGGGACCTTATTTGTAGGATATTTAATTTTCTATAACTTTTATTCCGAACTTTTTTCTCCATAGTTTATATTTGACGAGATATGGTTAGTTGAAAAATTCCAATGGTTTTTGTTGAATATCTCATTGACGCTTCGAGATACGAAAGAAATGGTAGTAATCGAAATTGTAGAGCACAAGATTCTCTATAAATTTTATCCGAAGCTTTTTCACGGTCAATGAATTGTTAATGAGATATGAGAGATTGAAAAACGCGTTTTTTTTTTAAATGAATATCTCGTAAACGGCGCATCGGATGATAAAAATGATAGGGACCTTATTTGTAGGATATTTAATTTTCTATAACTTTTATTCCGAACTTTTTTCTCCATACTTTATATTTGACGAGATATGGTTAGTTGAAAAACTCCAATAATGGTTTTTGTTGAATATCTCATTGACGCTTCGAGATACGAAAGAAATGGTAGTAATCGAAATTGTAGAGCACAAGATTCTCTATAAATTTTATCCGAAGCTTTTTCTCAGTCAACGAATAGTTAATGAGCTATGATGAGAGATTGAAAAACGCGTTTTTTTTTTTAAATTAATATCTCGTAAACGGCACGTCGGATGATAAAAATGATAGGGACCTTATTTGTAGGAAATTTAATTTTCTATAACTTTTATTCGTAACTTTTTTCTCGGTAGTTAATATTTTTCGAGATATAGTCAAGAGATGTAGATCAGAGGATTTTAGGGAGTCTGGCAAGCCTACCGAGTCTTAAAAACATATTTAAAACTTTGTTTAAACCGGTATTAAGAGGATTTTAGGAGTACGAAAAGATTTCCGAGTCTTAAAACAGGTTTAAATTATGTTTACGGCAGTTTTAAGAGGATTTTAGGAGACTGGAAAGATGCCCGAGCCTTAAAACACGTGTAAATGTAATTTAAGCTGATTTTAAAAACAATTGTAGGAGTCTGGCAAGATTTCTCGGCCTTAAAACAGGTTTAAATTCTTTTAATGCCACTTTTAAGGAGATTTTAGCAGTTTGTTTACGTTATAGCTAGACCTACAACTCATTTTGTCAAGGACTTCGTTGTTTTATTGGATTTGCCGGACGTGGGCATGATATAGCCATAAATCATTCAATCGGAGTTCCAAAGTCTTGTGGATCGCGAGGACGTTTTTTTTTTTTTTTTTTCTACGGCTCGCTCAGGTACGATCGTCAACAACCATAGAAGATTCAGTTTTTTTTTTTTTTTTATTCCGCTCGGTATAAAACTTGACTACGCGTACGTTGATCGCGTACGCAGGATTAATTTATACTAACGAGTATCAATATTCTTACGCTTACATTCGTATGTATAAAAAATTGTTGGTGTATGCACATATATATATATATATATATATATATATATATATGTGAGCAAATACTATGGCAAAACCTTTCCATTTCTCTATTTACAAATCGTCGCAGGAGTAGCGAACCCGGCAATATTCGCAATGAATTTCGACGCGTGGAAAACGCAAAAAAAAGAAAAGAAAAAAAAAAAAACAACACCCGAAAAAGGCTCGCGCGTTGATTCTTACGAAAATCGATTTTTCTTTTTTTTTTTTTTTTTTTTTCGAAGACCGCACGTACGATGCGTGACCGTATCAACGGCTCTTACGGAATTAAATTCTTCTCCTTGTTGTGTCTTCTCGGGAAATCGCGGAAACGAGAAATAAGAAAAAAAAAAAAAAAAAAAGAGCGCGAAAAGTCGCGAGTGTGAATTCGCAATGTACGAGAGTGAGAGAGAGTGAAAAATTCATTCGTTCGATCGCGTACCATTTGACTTGACGTTAATAGTCGCGAAAAAAAAAATCCCTTTACGAAGCAACGCGGTGACGAAAATCGCGGAGGAGGAGGAGGATGAGGAGGAGAAAAAAAAAGAAACTTGCCGGATCTTTCAATAATTGCCGGGCCGCGAAGCTCGATCACGCTTAATATCGCGCGCATCTCTCCGTAGATCGAAGGGCCGCGTTCGAGGGTGGTCGAAAGCGTAATTTTTCGACGAACGCGGCTCGGCGATTTCGTTTCGAAGGTTTCACGACGTGCTCGAGGACGTTCCACCCCAGGCACGTATCAGATTGATAGTTTTGTTGAGCTTCGAGGACCATTCCAGCCGATCCTCTCGCGTGTCGGCTGACAAAAGATGCCTGGAATAAAGAAAAGAAATGTCATTGTGAGAAAAGACAATCGTAACGAATCGATATGAATCTTCATTCGTATCCATTCCGCCATTTTACAGCTTCGTGTAAGAGGGAGAAAAAAAAAAAAAATTAGGATAAGAAATAATTGAAACAAAGTTTGTTTTGAATTTTCGCTCGAAAGATCGGGATACCTTATCGTCGTTTGTGCTCCTTTTCTGACGAGCACGAGACTCTCGTTGTCGCCCGGTTGAGCCGGCCTCGTGCTCTCCAATAAGAATGTGTTCGGTCTTGCGCAAATGTCACGCGATACCAAGCCCACGTTCGTCGTCGTGATACCTGAAAAGTTTTGAGCGTCGTTGTGAAGAAGTCGAGATAGGATTTTTTTTTTTTTTTTTTTTTTTTTTTTTTTTTTTTTTTTTCTAGCGAACGGATAGCACGAGAGTCGCGGGGTTTTGGAAAATCGTTTTGTAGGTTGTTTCCTTGAGATTGGCTTTTTTTTTTTTTTTTTTTTTTTTTTTTTTTTTTTAGGGAGCGGATCGCCCTCGAGCAGGATTTACCTACCCGAAGCACAGCTCTCACCCTCGGCGAACGGATAGCATGAGAGTCGCGGGTTTTTGGAAAATCGTTTTGTAGGTTGTTTCCTTGAGATTGGCTTTTTTTTTTTTTTTTTTTTTTTTTTTTTTTTAGGGAGCGGATCGCCCTCGAGCAGGAATTACCTATCCGAAGCGCAGCTCTCACCCTCAACCACGTATTGCACGCTTTTGCGGAGTGAGCGCTATTGAGAAATTTGTTTGGGTTTGCTCCGACCGGAACTGAGGAGTTTGTTTGGGTTTGGGTTTGGGTTTGAAATATATATATTTGCAATCTCGAATCGGAATATTTAGATTTCAGTCTCGAAAAAGCGTCTTTCGCCAAGTAGCGGGGCCGCGCGGCGGCGGCGTTTTGCAATACCTTGCAAATCGAGGCTCCCGATCGGTGTCTTTTTTCTCTCGTCGTCCGGATACTTCCAGTAGGAAAGAATTGCGCCCTTGAGCAAGCACCAACGTCGGTGCCACGCACCGAAGCCAGATACGTCCTCGAACATCGTTAAAAAGCCGCGATGTTCAACCGACACCGACAATTCGCAGCTAACGTGCATCTGCATTTTGCCCTCGAGCGCGGAATTTTTCGGGATCTGGCACGTGGAAAGGAAGAAAAAAAAAAAAAAAAATTAAACGCTTTCCCGTATCTCGAAAAGGAAAAGCTCCGTGGAAGAAAGTCTTTCCTACGAAAGTTGTACACTTTTTTTTTACGAAGATTAAGAATACGCGGTGAAAAATATGTGCTCCTGTTGGGGGAGGGGGGGGGGGGGGGGGGGAGGGGTTCTTACCTTGTTGAGCGTGAACTGCTGGCGATTAACTTCCCGCAGGCTGAACACGACGTAACCGGCGAGCGCGAATGCCGGTGTCCTAACCGCCCCGGGACCAGCGGGACTCTGGACCGTCGGCATTATCAAACGGCTCTCGTGCTTCAGAAACTTTTTCGGAGTTTTGCCAGCTCCCTGGACGCGAAAAATGAGAAAAAAAAAAACATAAAAAATATAATAAATAAATAAAGAAATATAATAAATAAAAAAAAAATATATAATAAATCAATTCGAGAAAATTTTACGAGTTGGAAAAGATTTCTGAGATTTAAAACTCGTTTAAACTACGTTTGAGCCTCTTCCCTCGATTTTTGTTACTTTTGCCAGAAATTCCTTTTCGAAAAAAAAAAAAAAAAAAAAAATTAAAAACTGCATCATTTTTCGTAAAATTTCAGCGCAACGTTTTTGTTTTCATCTTTGACAAAGAAAAAGAAAAAAAAACGTCGCTCTGTCAATTCGAAAGAAAAAACGAAACACCAATTCTGCTCGACAATGAAAAAAAAAAAAAAAAAAAAAAAAACCCCGCGCTGTCCGTCAATTCGAAACAAAAGAAAAAATTAAAAGAAAAAAAAACATCATCAATCCGCGCGTACCTTTTTGCCACTTCCGTTTCCACCGCCGCCGCAACTTCCGTTATTGTGAATGTGATACTTGATCTCGTGTGGTAGTACCTCGGCTCTCGTCTCGAGCGTGTAAACCTCGATCGTTATTTTAAAATCACTGTAGAGATCCTCGAGTTTGAGAGTCGAGGGAAAACGTACACAAGAGTCGCCAGTTTCCGCTTGTATGACGGGCGTTACAACGATATTCTCGAGATAACGAACGAGACACAAAAAGTGTAGACGAACGTCGGCATCGACGTTGCGAAAGTAATCGCGTTTAAGCGGTAACGTCAAAGCGGAAATTGTCAACGAGCCGCTCTCCTGTACTTCCGGTGAACCCGGCACTACCGGCCTCAGTGTACCCTCGACCTTGAGACGTTGAATCTCGTTCAGGGCGGCCTGCCTCCTGTGCGCTGAACCAATGCAACACGTTCGAACGTCGATTTTTTTTTCCTTTTTTTTTACCATCGAAAAATAGTAAGAAATTCCCAGCTCGAAGATTGCCGATTTTTTTCATCGCGATTGCAAAGTTACGAGAAGAGTGGAAATGGAATAAAAGAAGAAGAAAAAAAAAAAAAAAAAAGAATAAAAGGCAATACTTACTGGCGACGAGCAAGAGTCTCTCTCCCTCGACCTGTTCCCGAGAGCCCGTGAACTCGACGGTCGCGTGACAAAGATTCAACGCCTGGCTTGCTTGTCCAATTATCGTTTGCTGCTTGCAAACCTCGTCCATGAGACTCTTAATTTTTTCCGCCACGAGCGAGGCCTCCGTTCGATCGTTGTCGGGACTGCCTGGCGGCGTCTTCCTCGTCCAATCCGAATCTGTTTCTTGTGCTCGCGTCACGTGGCGAACCGGCGTTTTCGGAGTCTAGAATTAGTTGAAAATCGTTTCCTTGCAATTGGTGGTTTTTTTTTTTTTTTGAGCGAACGGATAGCTTCCGAGCTGTAGATTTTTGGAAATCGTTTTGTATTGTTGTTTTCTTGAGATTGGCTTTTTTTTTTTTTTTTTTTTTTTTTTTTTTTTTTTAGGGAGCGGATCGGCCTCGTGCAGGAATTACCTGTGTTAGGGTTTGCTTCGACCGGAACGATTGAGGAGTTAGTGTGGATTGGTTTTTTTTTTTTTTTTTTTTTCGGAGAACGGATGGCACGAGAGTCGTGGGTTTTTGGAAATCGTTTTGTATTGTTGTTTTCTTGAGATTGGCTTTTTTTTTTTTTTTTTTTTTTAGGGAGCGGATCGGCCCCGTGCAGGAATTACCTGTGTTAGGGTTTGCTTCGACCGATTGAGGAGTTAGTGTGGATTGGTTTTTTTTTTTTTTTTCGGAGAACGGATGGCACGAGAGTCGTGGGTTTTTGGAAAATCGTTTTGCACGTTATTTCCGTGAGATTGGCTTTTTTTTTTTTTTTTTTTTTTTTTTTTTTAGAAGCGGATCCCCCTGTCGAAGGAATTACCTGAGACTGTTGTTTCCTGTAGAAACTGACGCTGTGCATTAGGGGCACGCAGCTCTCACCCTCGACAACGTATTGCTCGCCTTTGCGGGGTGAGCGAGAGCTCGTTACTTTGATCGGCGAACGATAGGCCGAGCCGTGTGAATATTTGAAGCTCGTCGATGCCGAGGACGGACTCTTGCCGGCTCGATTCAACTTTGGCGGTGTCGGGCCGTGCTCGTTTTGGGACTCTTGACGCGCCAAGCACTCGTCGAGATACTCGTCCATCTCGTCGAGAACGGAAATGTCCGACACGGTACTGTCGGGATCCGGATCGATCGAACGCTACCGACAATTTTGCCATTTAATTTTTTTTTTTTTTTTTTTTTTTTTTTTTTTTTTCGATTGTTTATTCAGGAGTCAGGGAAGATTTTCATGAGACTTTGATACGGGTTTGGGTTATGTTTGAGACGGGGTTTTGTTTTGTTTTGTTTTTTTTTGGAGGATTTTCGGATTTCTGAGATTTAAAATGGGTTTTGATTAATTTTAAGCCGGTTTTTCGAGAACTTTAGGATCATGGAAGAAACGTGCGAGAACGTGCTTGAATATAATATCGCGCAAGTTAACACAAAACCTTTTTGTTCATGGCTTGCTGATCAACGGCCCGAAGTATACTTCTTTCGAGGCTAGTGTTGGCCGGTCCCTCACTTTCCTCCTCCTCATCCTCGTTCTCGTCACTATCGTAATCCTCGTCGTCGCCGTCGTCCTCGTCTCGCACGTAATATTCCGCCTCGGTCTCGGTTGTTTCCTCGCACGTTGCCGTTTCCGGTTCCGTACTACCGAGGGTGTATTCCGTCGTTTCGGTCTCGGTCTCGGTCTCGGTCTCGGTCTCGGTGCTGGACTCGACGAGACGCGTAAGATCCGGATATAGCTGACCGGCCTTTGGCCCCGAGACGCGGATACGCTTCACTTCCGAGATACTCTTCTGTTGAAATTTCGGTGGACTTCCGACCACTTCGGGGCGGGGCGGAGAATTTATTTTATTTTATTTTATTTTAAACATAAATTTTAATATGAAAATAACTTTTCGGGAGTGCCATTGAAAATTTCGCGATTCTCTCATATTTTTTTCAAGTTCGAGAAGAATTTTTTTTAATGTTTTTTTTTTTTTTCAACTTTAAATAAATTGAGAAAATAAATTCTTTGAATAAATTCGGAAAATAAATTCTTTGAATAAATTGAGAAAATAAATTCTTTAAATAAATTGAGAAAATAAATTCTTTGAATAAATTCCGAAAATAAATTTATAAAATGAATTCTTTAAATAAATTCTTTGAATAAATTCAGAAAATACAGTTTTCAAATAAATTCAGAAAATAAATTCTTTAAATAAATTGAGAAAATAAATTCTTTGAATAAATTCGGAATATAAATTCTTTGAATAAATTCGGAATATAAATTCTTTAAATAAATTTAGAAAATAAATTCTTTGAATAAATTCCGAAAATAAATTTATAAAATGAATTCTTTAAATAAATTCTTTGAATAAATTCAGAAAATACAGTTTTCAAAAATAAATTCTTTAAATAAATTGAGAAAATAAATTCTTTGAATAAATTCACAATATAAATTCTTTAAATAAATTCAGAATATAAATTCCGAAAATAAATTCTTTAAATAAATTTAGAAAATAAATTTATAAAATAAATTCTTTAAATAAATTCAAAAAATAAATTCTTTAGATGAATTCAAAAAAACAAATTCTTTAAATAAATTGATAATATAAATTCTTTAAATAAATTCAGAATATAAATTCTTTAAATAAATTGAGAAAACAAATTCTTTAAATAAATTCCGAATATAAATTCTTTGAATAAATTCAGAATATAAATTCTTCAAATAAATTCAGAAAATCCAAAAGTACCTTGTCTTTTGGCTGGTGAGGCCTTGGTAGGAATTGTTCTCTTCTGTTCGTTCTGCGAGACCGGAAGTGGCGGTGCCGGGGGCACTTGATCCTGCGTCAATAATATGGAGAAAAGAATTCGGCGAGAGGGAGGGGGGGGGGGGGAGGAAGAATGGGGAAAAAAAAAATATCCACATTAATCTCGATATTGGTCCATTCTTACGCGCGCGCGCGCGCGAGAGAGAGAGAGAGGAGATGGCGAAAGAAAAAAAAAAGAAAACGGAAACGTCATGCGAAAACTCGTTGAGCATGAGTGAGTGAGACGGTACCATTGAAAAATGTTTTACCAGTGCCGGTGTCGGCCTTACTGGACAGACTGGTGAACTTTTCGGCGAGTTCGACTTAACCTCGACGCTGCTGCTCTCGCTCGTTCTTATACACGAGCCAGCAGCCGCCTGTGCCATCTCCTTGTTACGATTGAAACGCGATCGCAACATCTCCAGCTCCTGTTTTCTCTCCAATTGCGTTCTACGAAGTATATTGTTCTCGAGCTCTTGGGTCGGATGACCCTGCTCGAATACCGCACGATTCGCATTCACGGACTTCAACGAACTCGCGTTTTTCCCGTCACCTGCGTGGGAGGAGAAGAGAGAGAAAAGAAGAAAAAAAAAAAAAAAAAAAGAGAAACATTGAAAAATACGGCACAGCTTTGGTTACGTTCGGCTTGAAACGCAAATTTAAATTGTTTTTAAGATGGTTTTTGAGAGGATTATCCGGAGTTTGGAAAGATTTCGGAGGCTTAAAACAGCTTTAAATTCAATTTGAGCCGGTTCGTTTGGGTTTGGGGAGATTTTTGGAGCCTTGAAACAGATTTAAATTGTGTTTAAGCCGGTTTTAAAGGGTTTTTAGGAGCCCGGAGACAATTTGAGTCTTAGAACAGATTTAAATTCTGTTTAAGCCGGTTTTAAGAGGATTTTAGGAACCTCGGACGATTTCGGAGGCTTAAAACACGTTTAAATTCTGTTTAAGCCGATTTTAAGAGAATTTTAGGAGGCTAACAAGATATTGGCGCCTTAGAACAGGTTTATAGTCTGTTTAAGCCGATTTTAAGAGGATTTTAGGAGTCTGGAAAGAATTTCGGAGCATTAAAAAACAGATTTAAATTCTTGTTAAACCGGTTTTAAGAAGATTTCAGATGTTTATAAAGCTCGCGGAACCCTAAAACAGGTTTAAATTCAGTTTAAGCCGGGTTTTAAGAAGATTTTAGGAGTCTAGCAAGATTTCGGAGCCTCAGAACACGTTTAAACTCTGTTTAAGCCGATTTTACGAGGACTTCGGGAGTCTGAAAAGATTTCAAAACCTTAGAACGGGTTTAAACTACGTTTAAGCCGGTTTTAAGAGTATTTTAGGAGTCTAAAAACAATTACGGAGCCTAAAAATAGGTTTAAATTCTGTTTAAGCGTGTTTTAAGAAGATTTTTAAGTGTCTGCGAAGATATCTGAGCCTTAGAACTTAGAATCGGTTTAAACTCTGTTTAAGCCGATTTTAAGAGGATTTTAGGAGTCTGAAATGATTTCAAAACCTTAAAACCGGTTTAAATTCTGTTTAAGCCGGGTTTTAAGAAGATTTTAGGAGTCTAGCAAGATTTCGGAGTCTCAGAACACGTTTAAACTCTGTTTAAGCCGATTTTACGAGGACTTCAGGAGTCTGAAAAGATTTTTAAAAACCTTAAAACCGGTTTAAATTCTGTTTAAGCCAGTTTTAAGAGCATTTTACGAGTGTAAAAACAATTACGGAGCCTAAAAACAGGTTTAAATGCTGTTTAAGCGCATTTTAAGCGTCCGGAAAGATATCCGAGCCTTAGGACAGCTTTAAATTAATGTCAAACCGCATTGTTTGGCACGTAAGGATCGTTGAAAAAATTATTTCACAAAGCGCAAGATCCTCGAGGAGCTTTTTCTCCGGGTCGGCCGGACCAAAATTTTCACGATTAAAAAAAAAATAAAAAAATAAAAAAATAAAAAAAAAAATAAATAAATAAAATAAAGGAAAAAAAGAAAAAAGAATTTTCACCTGGGCTCGCGATTTGTTGCGGCTTGTCCGTGGATTTTTCGCGCTCGAGTAACTTTCTCGTCGGCACCGACATGGTGAGGGGCGCTTTTGGTATGAGAGGCGCCTCGCCTTTGTTCCTCTCGAAAAGTGCCATTCTCTCGGACAACGTCATTTCCGCTGGATCGCGAATTTTCGTCTCGTTAACCTTCGATTCGAATATGTAAGCTTTACCGAGTACCGAGCCAGGCGAGGACGAGGCCGATGATTTCATTGGACTTTTCGGCGAAACGTTGTTGTTGTTGTTGTTGTTGTAACAACCAAAACGTCCGCGATTATTGCTAACCCCGTGATTTCTCGTTGACGTCGAACTTTCCGATGTTCCCGTCGTCGTCGTCGTCGTCGTTGTCGTTGTTTCCATTTCCCGTTTACCAACGACACTTCCGGTTTTCGTCACGTCTTTTCCACGATTTTCCGTCCCGACGCAGCCACTTTTCATTCTTGAAACGTCATTATTTTCTTCTCCAACTTCCGTTCTCGTTTCCTGGGAAGAATTCTCATAGTCATACACGAGACGCGAATTGCTCTTAGTACGAGTAAAGCCCTGGGACTCCTGGAAAACATCGAGGGAATGGTTTTTCGATTTTTTTTTGTTTTTTCGTCCTTTTTTCTTCTTCTTCTCGGGGTTATTTCTTTATTCTTTGCTTTTGTTAGTTTTTATTTTTTTTATTTTTTTGGTTAGCTTTACTCGTGTTTTTGTTATTTTTTTTTTTTTTTTTTAGCGTTTGCTTGTTCTTTTTTTGTTTGTTTTTCGTTAGTTTTGTTTTTGTCGCGTTGGTGCGAGGGGGGCGGGAGGGCCTCGGGTGACATTTGGGAAAGTTTGTTTCGAGAGATGTTGTTGTTGTTTTTTTTTTTTTTTTTTTTTTTTTTCGGCAAAAAATCGTGGGTAAATTGAACGAATGGTGAATGAATTTTTTTTTTTTGTCATGCGAAGAATTAGTGTAGGCAAATTTATGGAATAGTGTATTTCTTGGGTTACGCGGGAGGACCGGAATAAATTAATCGTGATAACATTTGGTTTTTTTTTTTTTTTTTTTTCGAAATTTATAGAGAACGGAGATTTGTTTGGTTTTAATTTTGCGAGTTTTTGTTTTTTTTTTTTTTTTTCGATCGCTAAAGTCAACAAAAATGTGTGAAAAATTATTAGTTTATTTTGTTTGCCCTTTCGAAGGGAAATCATTAAGAAGATAAAGACAAAAATAAATAAGAATTAAATAATTGTGGTTGGTTTCACCGTGTAGTGTGTGTGTGTGTGCGTGTGTGTGTTTTTTTTTTTTCTTAAATTCACCAGATAGAGTATTTTTTTTTTTTTTTTTTAATCAAATTTCAACGTGTATTTTATATTCATCAAATTCACCAGATAGTGGATTTTTGTGAAAATTTTCAAGATAGTGTATTTTTACGATATTTACCGGATAGTGTACTTTCACGAAATTCACCAGATAGTGGATTTTTACAAAATTCACCGGATATTGAATTTTTACCATAATTTACAAGATAGTGTATTTTTACAAAATTTACTAGATATTGTATTTTTACAAAATTTACCAGGTAATCTATTTTTACAAAATTCACCAGATAGTGTTTTTGACCCAAATTCACCAGTTAGTGTTTTCGTTTTTCTCACAAAATTCACCAGATAGTGAATTTTTACCAAATTCACCAGATAATGGATTCAAACCCAAACTTATCGGATAGTGTATTTTTATAAAATTCACCAGATAGTGAATTTTTACCAAATTCACCAGATAATGGATTCAAACCCAAACTTACCAGATAGTGTATTTTTATAAAATTCACCAGATAGTGTATTTTTACCAAATTCACAAGATAGTGTTTTTTTTTTTTTTTTTTTTTTTACAAAATTCGGCTAATACTGAATTTTTACAAAATTCACCATACAGTGAATTTTTACAAAATTCACCATATAGTGAATTTTTACAAAATTCACCAGATGGTGATTTTTACCAAATTCACGAGATAGTGTTTTTTTTTTTTTTTTTTACAAAATTCGGCCAATACTGAATTATTACAAAATTCACCAGATAGTGTATTTTTACCAAATTCACAAGATAGCGTTTTTTTTTTTTTTTTAACCAAATTCGCCCGATATTAAATTTTTACAAAATTCATCAGATAATGAATTTTTACAAAATTCATAAGATAGTGTATTTTTACCAAATTCACCGGATAGTGTATTTTTTACCAGATAGTGTATTTTTACCAAATCCACCAGCTAGTGTATTTTTACCAATTTCACCAGATACTGGATTTTTAGCAAATTTACCAGGTATAGTGAATCTAAAAAAATCACCAGATAGCGCATTTTTACCAAATTCACCGGATATTGTATTTTCTTTTTTTTTTTTTTTTTTTACAAAATTCACCATATAGTGAATTTTTACAAAATTCACCAGATGGTGATTTTTACCAAATTCACGGGATAGTGTTTTTTTTTTTTTTTTTTACAAAATCCGGCCCATACTGAATTATTACAAAATTCACCAGCTAGTGTATTTTTACCAAATTCACAAGATAGTGGTTTTTTTTTTTTTTTTTTTACCAAATTCGCCCGATATTAAATTTTTACAAAATTCATCAGATAATGAATTTTTACAAAATTCATAAGATAGTGTATTTTTACCAAATTCACCGGATAGTGTATTTTTTACCAAATTCACCAGACAGTGTATTTTTACCAAATTCACCGGCTAGTGTATTTTTACCAATTTCACCAGATACTGGATTTTTAGCAAATTTACCAGGTATAGTGAATCTAAAAAAATCACCAGATAGCGCATTTTTACCAAATTCACCGGATATTGTATTTTTTTTTTATTATTTTTTTATTTTTTTTAATTCACCAAATACTGAATTTTTCTACAAAATTCACCAGATCGTGTTTTTACAAAATTCACCAGATGGCGGATTTTTACCAAATTCACCAGATATAATGAATTAAAACAAAAATCACCAGATAGTGTACTTTCATCAAATTCACCGGATAGTGTATTTTTTTTTTACTAAATTCACCAGATAGTGGATTTTTACCAAATTCACCAGAAATTGTATTTTTCATCAAATCCACCAGATTGTGAATTATTACAAAATTCACCAGATAGTGGCTTTTCATTGAATCAACCAGCCAGTGTATTTTCGCAATGTTAAAAACAAAAAACCTTAAAAAGAAAAAAAAGTTTACCAGTCTATCCAAGATAGCTTTGTCGAGTTTCAACGGTTTCGAGGGACTTCCGTTCGTCTTTATCGCCTGGCTCGAGTTCCACTTCCATCTGTTGTTGTTGTTGGAGCATCCGCTCGTTCCGGGCTGTGGCTCGTGGCTCGTTTTCTTCACTTGCTCGTTGAGTTTCGCTTGAATTTTCACGGCTTTGCTCTCGACGGCTTTGACGAGGCTCGGATGGGACAGATCGTCCTCCCAATTGTTTATCTCGGTCGCGAGGGCGGCCAAACGATCGAGACGCGCCTTGGTCTTGATCGGCTGACGATTTTCTCGGCTGCTCGTAGTCTCGTCCTCGGCCGTGAATTTTTCCTCGTTCTTGTGGATCGGCGAGCTCAACTCCCGACTGCTGTCGTCTTTGGCCATAAAAAAAAAAGAAAAATAAAAAAAAAACAAAAACCTTTTATCGTTAGTAATGCGGTTGATTAATTTTTTTTTTTCCAATAATTTAACGTTACGCAATTCACGAGTTCGTTTGGATTTAATTTTTTTTTTCCCTTTTCTTCGATAAAACGTAAAATTAACGTAAAAATAATTACTTCACGAGTTTGATAGAATTGTGGATTTAAAAAAAAAAAAAAAACAAGAAAAATAAAAAAAAAGACGATATCTCGATATAATTCTCAGTGGAAGAAAATTCAATAATAATAGCGATTGTCGATGTTTACGGCAAAATTTTCTGGCCTAAAAGTATTGCGAATACCTGAGTAAAGGTGGCCGAGCCTCTGAAGCTTGGACCTGGCGCTCGTAATGAGCGGCTGCGTCTCGCCGTTCTCCTTGTTCAACTTGCCGCTGTCTCGTGTCGGCGAGTTCTTGGCGGGCGAGGCGACTTTGCTGCGCTGCGACTTCGTCGCCGGACTCGCCTGCTTCGTCGTCCCTGTCGTCGTCGTCGTCGTCGAAACTTTCAGCGGTGACTTAGCGGCAGCTTGTACCGTGACTAAATTTTATTAAAAAAAAAAGCAATAATAATATTGGGAGTAGAAAAATTTGTTCGTGCAAAAATCGTCGATTTTTGAGCTCGTTTTAGGTTCAAAGTTTAGCTTCATTTTTTTCATTTTCGTAGCATTTATCCTTCGATAGAGCGCGAAAGAATTGAGCGTAAGAAAAAAATGCCCACCCGGTGCTTGGGTAAGAATGGCATTGGCGTCTTTGAGCGGACTTCTTCGTTTCTTCAAATCG
>CAWVQM010000563.1:0-12705 GCA_963932345.1 Ophion ventricosus | reverse complement strand
AGAGAGAGAGATACTGCTATGGTTGACTGGTGGTTGCTTCATCTCTGTTCTCGGTCGTTTGTTTCCAATTTGTAGGTATGGGGTTGGGGGGATACTGGATTCGAGAGAAGGGAGGTAAAAAACGGATACCACGACAGGATCAGAATGAAGTGGTGGGCAGCGAAAGCATAAGAGGGAAGGGAAAAGAAGATGAGACCGTGAGCGAAACAACAGCGAGGGAGAGTCGCGCGAGAGACAACCACCACCACCACTGCCACACAAGAGATCAAGAGCGAGCATTGTGCCGGGAAGCGAATGGAGCGGGCAAAGGGAGAGAAGAGGTGAAGAGTCAGGAGGATACAGCGCGAAGGAGGGTGAAATAATAACAATAATCATATTTCCCGGCAACATGGCCGCTCTGAAAAGGATAGTTGGGTTGGTTGAATAGCGACGAAGAGGAGAAGGATGAGGGAACGGGGCCGTGGGTGGTGGTAGGGTAGTTGGCTGTGATGCGGGATGAGGACGAGTAGAACGATATGGATGGCGTTGGATGGTTGCGCGAGAGAAATACAGGATACCAGGGGGAGTTCAGGACTGCTCGCCCTCTTTCCAGAAACGCGGCTGAAGAACGTGCTCTCTGTGCCGCGCAAAAGAGAGGGCGAATACTCTCGGCGTAACGGCGATGGTGGGGCACAAATGGGTGGGTTATCATAATATTACAAACCACCGCTGCAGGGCGGTATATATACAACATCCGATATACACGTACTAAGTCCGGACGCGCAATTCGCGCGAATTACCACATCCGGCAATTGTCGCGTCGGCTGCTCGTTTCGGTTATACGACCACTGCAGAAATACAAAGAGAGAGTGAGAGAGAGAGAGAGAGAGAGAGAGAGAGAGAGAGAGAGAGAGGATAGTGTGTACGACAGGAAAGGGGATGTACAGGGTGAGATGCCTGCAGCCAGAACAAGCAAACGAGACGGGATAACGGGAGAGCCTCTGTACGTTGGCTCGCACTCTTACGGACTCTGTATACACGCGGGTACAGAGTGATACACAATAAAATCAACCGACGCGGGCACACAATATGACTGTTTCAACAAGAATACATCCGTACACCTTCTCATATATCAATGCAATTCCTCTAAAGGACTTGTGAAACGATTTGTGAAAGTTAGTCAGAAATATCACGTGGATTCGACATATTAAGGCAGTATTCTAGAGGCCTGCATTCTGGGTTTGATAAAGAAAAAAAAAAGAAAAAATATTATTGAGGTTTCAAGAACTTACAAAAAAAATGTTTGCAAAAAAAAAATAAAAATTGCAAAAGTTAAGGGGCTCTAAATAGGGCTGTGAAAACAAAGGGTTGAGGCGGTTGACGTGATTTCAAAGATCTGAAACAGAAATTAAACCAATTTTCTTGATCAATAAGAATGTCAATATGGCAGGTACCAAAGAAAAAAAATTTTAACGGTGGCGGTCTGAAAAAAAAGATTGCCCTATTTTTTTCAAAGTAATTTTTTTTTAAGTGAATACTTCTTATTTAATATTAATATTAATAATTTCAATATGCCCGAGGTAGGGATGATAGAGGAATATATAGTGAAGGTCCATCACAAATTTGAAGTGAATCGATTGGATAGAACTGGAGATGTTATGTCAACCAGGTGGAAAAAAGTAGTTCGAGAAAAAGACGTTTAAATTTTCGCGTTCAATTTCAGACAACCGCAACTATTTAAGTGGTATAATGGCATGTTATAATTACGTTATATTAATCGGCCATTCCTGCCTCGTAAAGAGTGCCTTCCTCGATGCCTTTACAATAATAATTTTCTGAAGCTCGTTGTTCCCTGCGAGCAGTTCTGAAGCCGGTGCGACCTCTCAATCCGGCTGTATTCAAATCGCGATAACTTTGTAAATATTGGGAATTTCGAAATTTTTTTTAAGGACCTATAATTGAAAAATTGTTTTTTTCTTCAAACTTCTAAACTAGAATACTGCCTTAAGGTTTTTTTAAAATAAATTTTGAAGCAGTACTTGCAAAAACTGTATACACATTATTTTTCCCAGAGTTGTTCCGAAATCGCTACCGCTTGCGTATGGTATCTTTTTGGCACTAATTTAAGCCCGAGATTTCCTCATTAGATATATTTTTGTATGGACTATACTTTGAATTTACCTGTATAAATAGTTCACGTGCGAGCATAACTTGGTAGATGGAATACAATGGTAGAACGGTGTAATATGTGCCAGGTTGATGCGGGGTACAGTAACACGGTTAACTGGCTTTTCTGACAAGCCCTCTCGCTCGTCTCCCATATTATAGTTCTCTGCTTTCTTATTCTCTCTCGGTTATACACTATAGTGATTACCTCATCCCCATATTTCAGCCTCGCAATACGCACCAAACTCAAAATAAACCAGTTGGCTGCGATTTTTCCGAGTTTTATACACTGCCTATATAATCCTATATCACATTTATACGCTTATGCAAACATATACATATATAGCCACAACTTCATCACGTGCCCATGCACAAGCGAGAAAATTAATTAGCATTAATTTTTTCCAGCAAAATTGACGATGCTGCAACTACGCACATCTACGCATCTACAGCAAATAAGATTTTCATGGCATACAGCAATTACTAGACTAGAATAATTACATTTATATGTCATAGCGTCGAAAATGCGATACCACAGAAAATATTGTTTGAGAAGCTGAGACTTGTTCCAGCCTGGAAAAAGATTAGCTTATTTGAAAAGCAGATTATGTAGATAATAAAAAATTGCGTCTCAAACGCCTCGACATACTACTCTAATATTATATAAAAAAAATAAGAGGATTGATTGATGGTGCATGACAAACGTAAAAAATGAAAAATACCGGCTTGTAAACGGCAAATTCGTCGTGTGGGAGACTCTCCTGTTGGATGTTGTTTCGTTAAGAATTTTGGAAACGTATTATATCCCAAAGGATTTATTATATCCCTGGGGGTATAACAAGCCCACAAAACTAGCTGAACGCATCAAAATCAGTCTGTTCCGCGTCTATTTATTCGGTTATACAAAATGGAAAGACGTATTTTCCGAACGAAAGATTTCATATAAATTTGTTTTTTTTCTTCTCAAATGTATTTGTAAAGGGCGTGGACAGAGATATTTTCTTTTTCTTCATTTTAGCATTGAAAATGCTTTTAAAAAAAATATATAGGAGGTCTGATTTAGCGAGATGTCACACGAAACTAACGCTACCCCCACTCCACTGCCGCTGTGTTGTAGCAGGGTAGGGGGAGCTGCGACATGCTAAGTGCCTGTAATTTGTTGAAAAATGCTGCATTGCATGTAGGGTCATTTGTGGTTACAAATTGTTTCAATTTTGGTGTGTACATTACAATGTTGGTGGGTATTTCGGGGTTTATCGAGGTTTCTAGGGGTTTGTAGGGGTTTGTCGGGGTTTGTAGAGGTTTGTCGGGGTTTGTCGAGGCTTGTCGAGGTTTGTCGTAGTTTGTTGGGGTTTGTCGAGGTTTGTCGGGGTTTGTCGGAGTTTGTCGAGGATTGTCCGCGTTCGTCGGGGTTTGTCGGGGTGTGTCGAGGATTGTCGGGGTTTGTCGGGGTTTGTCGGGGTTTGTCGAGGTTTGTCGGGGTTTGTCGAGGTTTATCAGGGTTTGTCGAGGCTTATCGGGGTTTGTCGGGGTTTGTCGAGGTATGTCGGGGTTTGTCGGGGTTTGTTGAAGTTTCTTGGCGTTTGTCGGGGTTTGTTGGATGGATGGAGGGATGGATAGTGAGCGAGTAAGAATGTGGGTATGTGAGAATGTGAATGAGAGAGTGCGAGAGTGAAAATGTGATAAGAGCGTGAGAGAGTGAGAATGTGAGAGAGAGTGAGCGAGAGAGCAAACTCATATTATATACATGTACCTGTTTTTATTACCCGAAAATTTTGATTACATTTTCAATGCCATGAAATGGTGGCACTCGATGTAATATATGTAGATTTTTTAATGGATTTTCTCAATGAATCATTAACCCTAGGAGAACACACATATTTTTTGGCTACTTAGTTATGTGATAGACACTGAGTCTGTGCGACCCGGCCAAGTTTCGTCTGATGTAGTTTCCCCGAAACTACGTCTATTGAGATCATTTTTTTAAATGAAAGATCAGACTGTTAAGAAAGCATCTGTGAAGACAAAAAATGTGTTAGGTTCATATTTTATTTAAGAAAGCTGTTTAGGCAGATGCAAATGTTTCGCGGAAGGGGAAAAATGTGAGATTTGAACTTTAAAAAAATTCATAACTGCGGAACTAATCGGCAAAATCTAATTTCCTTTGCGGATTTCAAAAGGACAGAGGTGAATATTTGAAAAAAAAAAATATAGTGATAGAATTTTGTATCGTTATGAACAAAACCTCCAGGGTTGCCCGGGTCGATTTTCGGAGTGTTGTTTTTCGTTACGATCGATGAATGATATATTCTCACGAATCACTACTGGAAAAATCCAATATTAAGAGATGAATTTTTCATACATTTTATACAATATTATAAAAAACGTGATTTTCGATCTCAAAATCGGCAATAATCGATTTTTTTGCGTAAAAGTATGAAAGCAGAAATTACGTATATTTCTAAATTTTTGGGCAGAAATAATACGAAATAGTTTTCAAATTTGACAAAAAAGATTTATGTAATACAAAAATGATTTATATACCACAACCATGTTTTCCACGCCTTTTCGCGCGTGTATGTAAAAGGGGTATTTTACGTACCGGTATTTAAAAGTTGTGAAACGTCCCTGTAGAACAGCTGTCGTGTGTGAAGGCGCCGAAAATCCCTAGACGCGACTACCGAACCTAAAACATACGCTCAACGGATGTCATGCTGAACGATTAGAACATACGATATCCGGCGAACAAAAGGACAACATCGCATTCTATCCGATTGGACAACGACACGGCTTCTTAAAATACAAAAGAGACAAGTTTAAGATTAAAAACTTTATGTGAAGGGTGAACGCCTTGTAAAAAATTATTAATAAGCTAGTATGTTAAAAATATGCTGATACATTTCAAAATTTTATTTGCTTCCATGTCCGATACAACTTCCATGTGCGATACACCTTTACGTATGTAACAGAGCTAACGGCACATGGTTGCAGCCATATGTATTTCACATTACATAAGCTCGGAAAACATGGTTTTGGTATATAGATAATCGTGTGCACCGCGAAGACATGGTCTTTTACCACGAGCGCGATGTTTGCAGTACTCGTCTTCGCCGCACGCGCTCTGCGCGCTCTCGTCTACGACTGAAAACATCACGCTCGTGGTAAAAGACCCACTTTGTTTCCTTGGTACACAATGTACTATTCTTTAATAACAAAAATAGTTTATACAAAAATCGGAGTCGCAGGAAATAGGTTCCGAATGATGATTCTCGACATTTTCTTCGTCTTCGTCGGTATCACGGTCGGACATACTTTTCGACGGCTTCATTTTATAAATCAGATTCATCGTCCAAAATCCCCTCGCGAGAAATTCGTAGCTGTTTTTTAATTTCTTGCACAGTTCCCATCCTACAGTGAGTAAGCATATCAGCTGCCTTTAATAAAATCAACAAATGAACATTTTTGATATTTATTAAT
Organism: Ophion ventricosus; assembly: GCA_963932345.1. Classification (NCBI taxonomy): domain Eukaryota; kingdom Metazoa; phylum Arthropoda; class Insecta; order Hymenoptera; family Ichneumonidae; genus Ophion; species Ophion ventricosus. Next base: position 7,083 of record CAWVQM010000563.1, on the reverse strand, counting down.
TAATTCTGCGATTTTACATGCACTTACCCGCGAGCATACGTATTCTGAAATTCATTTATATCAAAATCACACTTATAAAGAAAAACATAATTGTTAATATCAAAAGACTATAATAAAATCGTTCATATTTTTCGAATATAACGTATTCCAAATCATATCAGAGGGCTGATATGATTTGGAATACGTACTTGTTTTTCAACTTGTTCCTAAACAGCAAATCAACGACTGAGGGTCTACCTAGCGGCGAATGGTGGGCAAAGGACGAAGGTGATTATACGTGCAAGGGCCGTATCTATTATGTCAAGGGTCCGCGGGACCAGGCCCTTGACATTTGGCCCGGGTCCACAAGACCCGAAGGTGGACTCCTAAGTTTAAGAATAATTCAAATCATAAACTGAAATGTTATTGTATTGTAAAATAACGAACTGTAACTGTAATGTAAAATGTAATAAAAGTAATTTGTCTCCGGCTGGAACTTTTGCGAATAATTGTTCGTCATGACCAGAGATACAGTTTAAACCTTCGAAAAAAGGAGCCCAAATCCACCAAATAAAAATATAGCAATAATGCTATCTGAAAAATGGAGGCAAGACAATTTACATAGGCTGTATTTGCCATGGAAAACTTGTGAATTCAGTTATAATCTGTAGATGCAGCTACCACTTAAGGCATCTTTTCACTTTAGACGCTAAAAAAAAGGCTATTTTCATGAATTTTTTTGATACGTTTATATTATAGATATTGATATAAAAGTTGTTACACTTAATAAATACACTTTCGAAATACAGAAAAACAAAAATTTTATTTATTTAAGTTACTATTTGTAAACGAAAAATGGTAGTTAAAAAAATGTCCTAAAAAATTTTTAGGTCTGCGCTGTTGATGAAATCTCGGAGATGGACCATCTGAAACACAAAAAAATCAAACGGTTTTAGATTCAGTATATTAATGGCTATAGCGCATATCATACGATTTTTTATATATGGAAAAATAACAAAATGGCGGACCTTTTTCGCAAAAAACACAAAAAAAAACGTGTTTTTTTTCACCGTTTTTGGCAAAAAAAAATTAGTAAATATCAACATTCAAAATCCTTGATATGCGCTATAGCTATAGTTGTAAAGAATATGTGGTTGAAATTTCAAGAAGATCGGTCCAGTAGTTTGGAAGATTTTATCAACAAGCCGTCGAAAAACGTTGTTTCGAGAAAAACGCGTTTAAAAGTTTTTTTAAATGAAAAAATCGCAAAAAAATCTTACATGTGCTTAATCATACTCGATGCTTGCACCATAGAGTATGCCGTCTACTCTCTTCATAGTGTTTATTTTCATCTAAAATAGCGTTTCTGCGTTTTGTTCTGGCTTCTTTTGAGGCACCAAAGCTGCAGCGGTTCGTTACGCGTATACGCTGTACGCGGTGCGGTGATCGGACCGAGTTTGACGCCCATCATCTCCAAAATCTTCAAAAACGTTTGTAAACCTTCGTTGAAAATGCAAGCAGCTGTTTGGCAAGCCATTTCAACTATTTTGTTTTCCACTGAAGATGTGTTTAGGTGCCATTGTCCACACGCAGTTATTAAAACTCTCGTTGTTGTTTTGAGTATTTCCTCCGAGGCATCGTTCAAGTAATTATTCCTTATTGTTAGTCAAATCTTCGTAGATCGGTTTAAAAATTTCTTGAACATCTTTAGCGAGAGCAGGAGGATGTTTGAAAGTTTTAACTGTGTTATCTTTCGGCACCCCTCCGAGCAGAGCAGATGAACGTGCTCAGGTAGTAAAGTAAAGGTCACACAAAAATACAGTTAGACTGCTCCGAACTTCATCAAATTTTAGTATGATACTTTTGGATATGTGTACTTTCGAAAAATGTTATAAAAAAAATCGGTTTTTTGAGAATTGTAAAGTGAGAAGACGCCTTAATGTACGGAGCTTCATTGTGCAATGAATGGAAAAAAGATAAACGGAGAAAATGAAATCGAAAACGAATTGAACCTTGTACACGCCGAACCTTTTGCTAAATGCATATATATTTCAGGATCTTACCAAGTATAGCGTTCAATTTTTTAAACTTTATTTATTATATTTAAGGGCGGCATACATGTACCCGAGTAGGAATATTGTCAGGCTGGTCTGATGTTTGATCCGGGCCTGATCAAGTTGTAGTACGGGGCCTTACTTAAGGCATGCCTTAATTTGGCTCATTCGGCTGGTGTCAGGCGATGGTCAAGCAGCCGGACTTATACAGTGTGACGCTAAAAACGTGCATAGCCTCATCTTGCCAGATGCTAGAGAGACACGAGAGAAGCACGAGACATTAATCACTTTACACATTATCATACATAAAGTTTACGCTGTGAATAAAATGTTTAAATGAAAGCGGCAGAAAATTGCCCAACGACTGCGTCTGCGAGAATTGCGGGCACTTAATAAGGAACAATATAGAAGGAATCCTGATCGAGGCCGGAAAAAGAAATCAGGATGCCTGATCAGGTCTTTATTGTACCCGGAGCAACATTTCTACTCGGGTAGACGATGAAAAAATAGTCAATTTTGATCATTTTTTTTAAAGGTTCAAGTCGTTTTGCGTTTATGAAACTTTAGGTACAATTTATTACATAATTAAAATGTTTGAATAATTTTGTTCACTAAAAATATTGCAAAATGGCGACGTTATGGCGTAGTATTCCAGGACGGCTTTGGCGGCAGTTGTCCGTTTATGGGCAATCCAACGACATCAATATTGATCTGAAAAATATGAGTCAAGAATTGTTAGTATTTCAACATTCAAATTCCAAACACATACCTAAGAAATATTCAAAATGTTGAAAATAAAAAAATGCAACACGTCAGCAAAAAATTGCAATTTTACACAACATTTCCGTTCTTTTTTGCAATAAAAAAGTCTTTTTAAAAAGGGATTTTCATAAACATGAGGGTATAAGTTTGAGCTAATATTGTTATTGTTATTGAGACAAACGTGTTTAAAATTTCGAACTACGAAAAGTTAGTGATTCCAGTCACTTACCGGCTAATCAACGATTTTAGGGCACATTTTTCAGGTGTGCAATTAACGCTTTGCATTAAAAAAAATCGATTTTTTTATTCCGCTATATTTATTTTCTCCCTTAACTTTTTGCCATTCATCACCTAAAGGAGGTTCGTGGACTTTATAACAGCTGCTTTCGCCGATTTTAATGGATTCAACAAGTTTATTTGAAGCAAATACAGCCTACTCAAATGTACTTGTCTCCACTCTTTGCATAGCGTTCTTGCTATTTTTTTAGGATTATAAGTTCTTCACATTTTATTCACTACTCTTTATGAAATTCGTCTAGAATGAAGTTCTTCTCTACGAGAAGAGTGTATCACATTTTGGTTCCATGTTACAGGACGGACAACGATATTATTCTGGATATTAATTTGGAATACTTATTAAATCTGGTTCCATACAAATGAAATAAAACAAGCGAAGTAGCATTCAAATGTTCGAACGTCGTCAAGACTTGGCATTTTATCTTTGTTTCGAATGTACTTTATTTAGTATGACGTACATCTAAATTTTTTTTTCACTTTTCCAACTGATCATGATTCCTAGTGTTACCTTTACAAGTAACACTAGGAAGTGTTTAGTCTAGTTCGATATTGAGTGCAGCGGCTGTAGCAAATAAAGATTCTAAATACGTACCAAATATTGGGGAAAAGTGGTTCGTATCGTTTCGTTAAGAATTCCTTTTTTTAAGGAAAGGTTGCCGTTAAGAGGCATGGCAAAGGCATGAACTTCGTGTGTTTTTTTTAAATAAAATACATACTTTTGGAAATGAGTTTCAACGTATTATATTCTTCTATCAATGGAGAGTAAATTCCACTTTTATTTATATTAAAAAAATCCAAAATAGCGGCTCCAGTTCCCGTCAAATAAAACTATGCACGGCGTGTGTTGGTCTGCGCGGGGCGCTCCACAGCTTTGCCAGCTCATCTTGAACAAAAACTGATTAAAAATTATTGAACTCGACTAAATTTAAGGGGCCTTATCGTTTTTTATTTTCTGAAAAAATTCTGGTTAACAAAATGACAGTCGTTTGAAAAAAAAAATTAATGTTGCCGGCTGGTTTTTTTTGCTTCAACGGACAAAAAAAGATTTTCTAAAATCAATTTTTGACAAAAATCGCTTCCTGATGGCCCCCCAAATTTAATTTCTTTTCGATTGCGCAGAGATTCATGTGAATTGATTTGTCCGTTGAAACTGGAGAGCGCGCGCGCGCGCTGATAAATGCTGTTTCCAGACAAACGCATTTAAAGTTTAACGTTTAGGCTGTACATTCTCAAATACTTTAGATATAAAAATATCCTCTTACCCACGTGTTCTAAAACACTTTAAGGATGCAAATCATGTAAAAAAAATCGAATTTTTCACCATCATGAACGGTAATCTGCCTTTAATTTATTTTACCGAGCTAACGTAGCCGGAATCATTGCTTTATTACCAGGTGTAGAAGTATGAAACCGGAATTTCCCTATAGATGGTGCTAGCCATCGGTTTAGGGACCGTAAGACCGCTTCTGCAGCGCCATCATCTCCCTCTAACAGCTGACGAAGATTTTCAACACACAACAACCCAAGTTCCCTACACCGGTATATTTTTCTATAACCTTAAACATGTCGAGTTTTGTGCTACAAATTACGATTTGCGGACCGCATTGGTTTTCTGTTATCATTTGAAGAAAACTGCTGCAGAATCGCATCGAATGCTTATCGAAGCTTACGGTGAGCATGCTCTTGGTAAAACACAGTGTTTCGAGTGGTTCAAAAAATTCAAAAGTGGTGATTTTGACGTGAGAAACGAAGAACGTGGGAGGCACTGAAAAAGTTTGAAGACAGCGAATTGCAAGCATTGTTGGATGCTAAAACCTGGTGAAACTGTTAATACTGAATGCTACCGACAACAAATGATCGATTTCAATCAAGCTTTGCGTGAAAAACGATCAGAATATCAAAAAGGCAACACAAAGTCATTTTGCTCCATGATAATGCTCCATCACACACAGCAAAAACGGGTCAGGGAAGCGATCGAGGCATTCAGTTGGGAAATACTAGCGCATGCGGCTTATTCTCCAGACTTGGCTCCGTCCGATTATCATCTATTCGCATCAATGGGACACGCTCTCGCTAAACAACGCTTCAATTCGTATGAAAATGTACGAAAATGGCTCGACAACTGGTTCGCTTCAAAAGAAGAACTGTTTTTTTGGCGTGTCATTCATAAACTGCCGGAGAGGTGGAAAAATGTATAAATAGCAAATGAGATTATTTTGAATAAAATATTTTTTTATCATTTTCAAACAACAGACGTGTAAGTTTTACAAAAAAAAAATCCGGTTTCATACTTCTACACCTGGTATTTTCGATGAGTGGATAGATTGAAAATAAAAATATAATACAATAAAATTAAACTCCGTACTAAATTTTGGCACGTGTGTGAGGCGATTAAAGAGTAAACTTTTTTTTTCGACTTAATTAACGACATATCTGGAGGGGGGAAATACATGTAGCGGCATAAAAAATTGATTTTTTTTCCGTATAATCTTAGTTAAACACCTCAAGAATATAATAATGTAGGTTCTATAATAATATTATATAACAAAATAAGTAATTAGCCGGAAAGTTACTGAAATCACTGAGTATTCGTAGTTCGAAACTGTAAACACGTTTTTCTGAAAATTACATTTATTAAGTTTGTGGGAAACATAACTTTAAAACGAGTTGACCGATTGTACTAGAATTGTACAAAGAACGCAACAACAATATAACCTTGAATTTTTACTTACTTGTTTCAGAAAATCATTTTTCAAAAGTACTTTTTTATTGCAAAAAAGAACGAATATGTTGTGTAAATTACATTTGTTCCCCGAAGCATCCCATTTTTATTCAATGTTGAACTTTTTAAATGTTTGACATGTATAAGTTCAGGATTTAGATGTTGAAGTACAAAAAATTCTTGGCTCATATTTTTCAGATTAATGTTGAAGTCACTGCATTTCTCACAACCGAACACCTACCACCAAAACCTTCCTGGGAGACCACGTCATAACGTTGCCCTTTTGCAATATTTTTATAATAAAAAATATATTTAACCAGTTTAATCATATAATAAATTGTACCAAAACTTTCATCAATACAAAACGTTTTGTTTCTTTCCAAAAAAAAAGATTAAAATTGACTATTTTTTCGTCGTCTACATGTATTTTCCCCCTTACGGATGATTTTTTCTTCCTTGAGTCGAATTCGCAGCCATGTAAGCTGATTCTTTGTTTGTCGAATGGGACCCTCATATCCTCCAGATGTCAAAGAGACCACACTCTCGCTACCCATCCAGAACGTAACATTTATTCTCGCGAGTTGTCTCGCCCTCTAGAAACAACCCCCAGGTCTGTAAAACGAAGCAAAAGAAAAACAAGCAAATGGTACTAAAAGTCAGGAAAAATAATCGTAAAGCAACAAATGCGTCAATAGATACACACAGGATACTGTATCTTCGCTGCATAGATCTTCGAAAGACCGGGACTACGTTTCTGAATTGGGTGAAATCTTTTCTCGCGCGGACAGATAAACGCGTCTGTAAATATCTCCGCAAAAAGGATGTAAAGTTTCAAGTCGACTTGGAAGAGCAAACACCGACACCGATTTAAATATATCAAACAACATATTCAAGCCAAAAGAAAAATAGAAGGTTATCTCACAAGAGCTACTAGCACCGAGGCAAAAGCAGTCAGCTGTTTAACAATCTGATGTGCTCTCTCGGGGTAGCCGAATGCTCGGATCTATTGAGTGGGATTGCAACGAAGGAGAGCAGGAAATTGAGTGCGAACGAAGCAGACCGAGAACAGCCTCCGTGCTCAATAAAAATGTGTATGTGCCTTTATGTGTATATCTGTTTGGGAGAGAGTCGTGAGCCGAGAAAAGAGCAAGGAGGTGGAGAAAAAGGATATACATGGACAAACGTACAGTAAGTAGCAAATGCCCGGAGTGACACCGCGAGCACATCGTTCAGTTGAATGAGAGAAAGAGAGAGAGAAAGAGAGAGAGA
>CAWVQM010000561.1:0-13011 GCA_963932345.1 Ophion ventricosus | reverse complement strand
TTTTGGCATCCCTTGCCTGAAGATATAAGCAATTCTCCTACGCTTGCAATTCTTAAATCGCGGCTACATGCATACTTGTTCTCTCTTGCAACCGGGCCGTAGTTGCTGTTATTCGTTCTCGGTTGTTCCCGATCTCCATAGACCTTTATAGATTTATTTATCGCAGTTAAATCCATATTGTGTCTTAAACGATAGTTTGTAATCGACAGCGATCGCATATGCCTGGCGAAGTATGTGCATATCCTTCTATATCTTTAATGTATATCTGTATCTATGAATGTTAATGTTATAGTTTTAAATGTATGTCAATATTAGCCCCATAATTCTCTAGGGCTTAATAAATATTTCTCTCTCTCTCTCTCTCTCTCTCTCTCTCTCTCTCTCTCTCTCTCTCTCTCCTCTCTCTCTCTCCTCTCTCTGTTACTTCAGCGCTTTCAGACTTTTGTTATGTTGTAATTTGCGACTTCAAACTGACGTTTGATATTTCGAAGATTTTTTTGGGTACCTTTATCGGGCTTCTTATTGCAACGAATTATTTATTGTTACAGTCTTCAATACCTCGAATTGCAACGAACGTCGGTGATTGCCGATCTTCGTTTGATCATCGAGAAAACAAGGGTTGGAAATGACCATGGAGAGAGCGAGGGAGCGACAGAGAGAGATCCAGGGTAGAAAAAAGCTCGTGAAAAGCAGCGAGTCTCTCGGAAGAGGCGTGTATTTTTTTATTCCTCCTGATCCTCCCGTCCTTCAGCAAAGACAGAGAGAGAAAGTACGAGGCTATTTCTTTACTTCACTTTCACGACTGTCGCGGCAATCCCGAGACAATTCAACGTTTCGTTTTTTTTTTTTTTTTTTTTTCGTTCGCCGATCGTGCGAATCGTCACGAGAGAGAGAAACATTGAAATTTTTTTTTCCTCCTCCGCTTCTTGTTCGTTTTATCGTCTTCGACGATTCCTCTTTATCTGCGGCGCTTTACTCACGGCTGCTCGATAAAATCGAACATTCGGGGCGACAGAAGCTCGACGATTTCTTTTTTTCGCTCTCTTGCCTACTTTTTTTGCTCCTCCAGCGATCCAATCTCCAGACTGGAGGAGACGAATTTGTGTGGGTGTGTGTGGGTGCCTCCGCGTTTTTTTTTTTGTTTCTACTAATCCCTCGGTTTACTGTCACGACGATGCTACTCCGGCTTAATAAACAAAGAGAACGGTAAAAATGAGAAAAAAAAAAGCGGGAAGTAGAGGAGATGAAAAAACGCAATGACCATACCTTCGATGTATCTTGTACAACGGTCGTTCACTCAAATACACTTGCGAGTACTTGAGCCAAGATTCTTCGAGATCGCTGAGTGGCAAATTCATCGAGAGAGAAAGAGAGAGAGAGAGAGAGAGAGAGAGGGGAGTCCATGGCGATAAATTTCTGCCCCAGAGAAACCTTCTAATAACAAGATCGAAAAAATCCATCCCCTCTCACCCCCAAAGTACATAATTAGAGGAAGAAGCTTCGCAAGAGGGAAAGAAAAAAAAAAAGCTCGTCGTAGTCGCCAACGTGGCTGATTTCGCCGCGAGATCGCGCGTTAAATACTTTAGGGGTGCTTCACCCTTCGTCGGACCATCAACCCCCTTATCCTTCGAGATATTCAAGCTTCTTTGTCGTTTGGGTTTTTTTTTTGTGCCGCCTTCTCCCTATCGCCAGAAGGGCTCGTTGGCTCAGAATCTCGCCCATATTTATTTGCTTGGATCCACTCTTTTCGCTCTCGCCTACAAATTGCTAAATTACTGGTAGACTTTTTTTTTTTCATTCGTTTATAGTGGCGAGAGTAATTGTTTCGGAATATCGCGAGTGCTGGGAACGAGAGCGCGGCAGAAAAGTAAAAGCGAACAAAATCAGTTTTTTTTTTGTTTTACATTGACACAACAAGTGCCATTTTTTTCTACTCCATTTTCAGGAGACTGCTTTTTATTCGCGAATGTGGGACGAGAAATGGGCGATTTTGGATTCGGGTTTGAAAGAGCTACGGGGCTGGATTAAATGGAGCGTGAGTTGGGGCAAGAAGTAGGAAGGGTGAGAGAGAGAGAGAGAAAGAGAGAGAGAAAGAGAGAGAGAGAGAGATATTTATTGGTCGCAGCAATTTGAAAGATGCATCTATTCGCGGTGACAATTTAAAAAAAAAACCATTTTTCAAATGCAATTTCAGTAAAAATATTACCAGCAAGAGTTTTAGTGAAAAGCTTTTTAAAGCTGAGAGGGCGAGCTTTAAGAATTTTCGAAATTTGTCAGCATGAGTTAAAGCGCTAAAATTTTGTATGCATTTTTTAAAATAGTTTATAATGTTGTCAATATTAAATAATTAATAATATATCAGACTCTTGGACAATATAGTTAAGTTTTTAAAAAATATATGAATATATATGAGGCATTCTATGCCAACTCGACCACTTCCGGCCCGATCCCTTTCCATTTGGCTGAAACTTTAATATGTTATTGTTTTCATCTTCAAACGCTTGTGTGATTTTTTTCAAATTTTTTTACATCATCCCAAATACGTCGTGAATTAAAAAAAAACAGCCCGTTTTATTTTCCAATGCTCATGACTCTGAAAAATGGACCGATTACGGTCTTTTTTCAAGTCTTCGTTTTAAAATGTTCTTTATGAAAAAAATAAATAAAAAAATAATCAAAGTCATGTTTGACATGATTTTTTAGGTTTTTGAAAAAAAAAACGCGATTTTTTCCAAGAACGCCATTTTTATTTTTGATTATTTGGTAAAAAAAAATCTACAGATATTACACAAGATGCAACTATTCCATGGCATTGAAAATGTAATCACACTTTTCGGTGATCAAAAAAGGTACATGCAAATAATATGAGTGGCTCTCTCTCTCTCTCTCTCACTCTCTCTAACTTTCGTACTCTCTTCTCACATTCTCACTCAGTCACTTTCTTCTTACATTCTCACTCTCTTCTTACTCTCTCACTCTCTTATCACATTCTCACATTCCATCCATCCCAAATAAACTCTGAAAAACCCCGACAAACCCGACAAACCTCAACAAACCTCGACAAACCCCGACAAACCTCAACAAACCCCGACAAATCCTGAAAGCCCGACAAAGCCCGCCAAATCCCGATAAACCCTGACGAACCTCAACAAACCCCGACAATCCCCAATAAACGCCGAGAAACCTCAACGAACCCCGACAAACCCCGTCAAACCTCGACAAACCTGGACAAACCTCGACAAACCCCGACAAAGCCCGAAAAACCCCGACAAACCTCGACAAACCCCGACAAACCTCAACAAACCCCGACAAACCCCGACAAACCTGAAGAAGCCCCGACAAACCTCAACAAACCCCGATAAACCTCAACAAACCCCGCTAAACTCCGACAAACCCCAACAAACGCCGAGAAACCTCAACAAACCCCGAAAACATCAACAAACCCCGTCAAACCTAAACCCATCAACATTGTAATGTAGACACCAAAATTGAAACTTACAGCTTGTAACCACAAATGAATCTACATGTATTGAAGCATTTTTCAACAAATCACAAGCATTTAGCAAGTCCAGCTCCCCCACCCTGCTACAACGTAGTGGCAGTGCAGTGGGGGGTAGCATTAGTTTCATGTCTCATCTCGTTAAATCGGACCCCTATAGACATCTTTAAAAGCACTTTCAATGCTAAAATATGATAAATTTAGTATTTTTAGCCGCCAGACCCATCTTGGTAAGATTTTTCGTTTTATTTTTTTTCTACATTGAAAAATTTTAACTCTTAATTTTTTCCACATATATCTGTTGCCTATGACGCAATCATGTTTATTAATCAATTCTATGGTTTTTCAAAAAAATGCAGTGTACTATTTCATTTAGTTTTGCCGCTAAAATATTAAACGACAAGCGTCTGTCAATATTTAAAAAAAACGTTCCAGTTGAATCGTTTTTGTTTTATATGCACTGACTGTTCTCATCGTCGGAAGTCTACAATAATGCTGTGAACGGTCTCCGTGATCGATTTTCGAAAACCAAAACCATTTCAGGAACTCAGCAGTATGCACTGTGTGATACCTGACACAAATAGCGGTCTTATTGTTAAAAATTTATCTAGTTTAAGACATTACAAATTATGTAAATTATTCAAACGTCACAGAGATGAATCAATTCTTCATTAATTACTATTAAACAATTAATTGAATAACTATTTAATTCATTCCCCATTAAATAATCCGTCAAAAATAATTTAACATAATTGGAAAGCGTTTTAAGTTAGTTAATATTATATACAAAGTATTGAGTATGATAGAAATAACCGTTTAAAATTATTCCATCATAGCTAACAGCTATATTGAGAAAAAATTAAAAATAGAAATTTTTCAATTAAAAAAAAATAGAAAGAAAAATCTTACCACGATGGGCCTGGCGGCAAAAAATGCTAAATTCATTATATCTTTATTACGAAAAAAATAAAAAATCAAAAGTGGCGTTCTTCGAAAAAACCGCATTTTTTTTCAAAAAACTAAAAAATCATGTCGAAGATGACTTTTAATATTTTCAAATATTTTTTTTTCATGAAGAACATTTAAAAACGAAGAATTACAAAAAAAGATCATAATCGGTCCATTTTCCAGAAAGTTATGAGCATTTGAAAAAAAAAACGGGCGATTGTTTCAAAAATTCACTACGTAGTTGGGAATATGTAAAAAAATTTGAAAAAAATCACACAAGCGTTTTAAGATGAAAACAATAACATATTAAAGTTTCAGCCAAATCGAAAGGGGTCGGACCGGAAAGCGGTCGATTTGGCATGGTACGCCCCATATATATTTACATATATCGCGAACCAACGTAAAAAATGAATTTTTCGTGAAAACCACAAGATGATAACAATTATCTAATGATATTAAGCTTGACAGTTCAAATTTCATATTTTTTTTACCTGATATTATTATAATAAATTATCAAGAAATATTGTTTGAGGGGGCAAAAGATATATATTTTGTTTAGACTACTGCAAGCCCTCCCACCACCCTTGTCGTGGTGAGAGGGCTTGCGAGCTCCTATGAGCCTCTGAGCTACACCAGTGAAGCCTTCGAGCCCCCTTTGCTGAGCGGTCAGAGGTGAGCGGCCAGACTAACAAGTAGTACGAAAAAGAATAAAACAGGAGTGACACAAATAAAACAGTAATACCTGAGTATTAACAGTGGGCAGCCTGAACGCAGGAAATCCCACCGCCGTTTCTGACCGGATGAAAATGCTAGTCGCCGCCGCCGGCCACATGGATTTCGAAGGTGACTAATCACTCGAGCATTATCTAGGAGGATCGAGCTCTCAAGCTCAAGAGGGGGGGATTCAGACTCTGCGGTCAGAAGGTGGCACAAAAGGCAACGAAAAATGGGTGGAAAACTTTGTGAACGCGATGGACGCACTGGAGAACCAAATCCACGGAATTTACAGGCAAGAAGAGGAATTCATAATAACCCTCACTTCGGTTCTAGGAAAGAACGCGACTGTCCACCAACTGGAACCCAAAATGTCTTTAGAAATAAAGCAGCTAGCCTATGAAAAATAAAATAAAGCAGAAATACAGCAGCTAGCCTATGAAAAATAAGGTGGACCTGCTTCTGATCAGCTAGCAATATCAGAATCCAAAGCAGGCGCATAGGTTCTCTGAACTCTCCAGAACAGCGGCAATTTGAATACACGAACCCGGAAAAGTACGAATAGAAAGGTATGGAAGCGGACAAGACTATGTGTGGGTAAAAAGCGAGGGTGTTACCTATTTCAGCTGCTATCTTAGCCCAAATGAAACTGTAGGCGAATTCCACGGAAAAATCGATCGGTTGGAAGATGAGATGTTAGGTACTTCTGGTGTAGTCCTGGTAGCCGGCAAATTCAACGCAAGAGCCATAGAGTGGGATATGCCGTACCCAGACTCATAAGGAAAAACGGTGATGGAAATGTCAGCCAAGACTCATCTCCTTGTTCTGAATACTGGCACAATGACGACTTTCCATCGTCCCGGATATGAGGAACCATGCCCGATATATCCCTGGCCACGGAACGCCTGGCATCGCAAATGGAAAAATGGAGAGTGATGAAGATTATACCAGAAGTGACCATCAATACATCAGTTTTGAAGCCAAGGAGGTACAACGGCGCCGAGAAGGGGCCCAAGGGAATAGAAGCAAGTGGAACCTAGAAAAGATGAACGAGGGCAGATTTGTGGAAGAACTAGCAGGACGAGTGGAACAACCTCCACCCACCCAAACAAATGGGAGAAGCTTCGCCGAAGCTTTGGCTGTCTCCACAATGGAAGTCATCACGAAAGCGTGCGAAGCATCCATGGTCCAAAAGAGACTGCAACATCAGACGCGCCCAGCATAACAGTGGGCAGCTGAAATTGCAGAGGTACGAAGGGAGTGCTTAAAATATAGCAGAACGGGTAATACGACGCGAGGACGCAAATCTAAAATCAGAAGAACACAAGGTAGCAAAAAAGCGGCACGCCGAACCATAAGCCGGAGTAAATTCGACTACTGGAAAAGATTAGTGGAGGACCTGAACAGGGACCCCGAGGGGTAGATTATAAAATATTCACGCAGAAACTGGGGGCTATGAACGTAACGGAAACCTACCATGGAAACCATTGTTAAAACTCTCTTCCCTACTCACCCGGAAATATCAGAGGCAGAGTTGGGGAATACGGGAGACATCAGTCCCTTCTCCGAGGAGGAATTGAAAACGGCAGTCGCTACGTTACGAAACGAAAAAGCACCGGGCCCTGACGGTATCCCAAATGAGGTGCTTAAGCTAATAGTACAAAAGAGGCCAAATCTATTGCTAAACATGTACAACATATGCCTAACCAACGGGATTTTCATCTCTTCTTAGAAGATCGCACGGCTCGTATTGATTAACAAAGGCAAAGCAGATCCAGTATCACCATCTTACCGGCGACTATGCATGTTGGACACGGCGAGCAAACGCCTCAAAAAACTGATAAAGCTGAGGCTGCTGGATGCCGTAACCGCAGCAGGCGGGCTATCCCCAAGGCAGTACGGATTTAAAAGCGAAAAATCAACAACCGTCGCAATTCAGGGGGTGATCGAGGCAGTACCGAGAGCCGAAGATTACAACCATCACTCGCAAAGGGTAGAGCTGCTCGTAACACTAGACGTGAATAACGCCTTCCACTCTGCGCGATGGACGCACATGGTAGAGGTACTTAAAGAGAGATTTCGTGTACCAACCTATCTCCAGGGAATAATCGACGACTATCTGAGGGACCGCAAAATTCTTTACCAGACCAGAGAAGGACAAAAAGAAATGAAAGTCATAGGGGGAGCCGCTCAGGGGTCAATCCTGGGACCAAATCTTTGTAACATCGCTTTGGAACATCAGCCTGTTGGAGATGGTAACGCAGGAGGAAACAACCCTAGTAGGATACGCAGACGACGTTGCAGCGCTTATAGCTGACAGAGACGTTGAACGGGCCCAACTTAAATTGAACCAAGTGATGCGAACATACAACGGCTGGATGACCGAGCATGGACTATCGCTAACGCTTCACAATACAGAGATCGTTATCCTGACGAAAAAACCGAATACCGACGATACAGCGCATGCCAGTAGTAGAAGATAATGAAGACCAAATGCGCAGCGAAATATCTGGTGGTCATGATCGACTGCAAATAAAAGTTCTGGCAGCAGATCAAACGCACAGCTGACAAGGCGGCAAAAGGTATTGCTGCTTTGAGCAGGCTCATGGCAAATGTGGGCGGACCAAAATCCAGAAAACGGCGAGCCCTGATGGCTGCAACCCAATCAGTCCTGCTATATGGGGCAAACTCAGTGGACAAGGAGAAATACAGGAAGCGGCTAGTGCAGCTGCAACTTATCGGAACCTGCAATTATGGTCGTTGCCAGAGTGATCCCAATCAAACTTTTAGTGAACAAACGCAAGGCCATATTTCTGCAACGAAACGAGATTGAAAAAAAAGAATGAAGCAGGAGGAAAGAACCAGCACGCTGCAAATATGGCAGGGGCTATGGGGACACGAGACAAGAGGAGGTCAACTACTACCTTACGAAACTTACGGAAAACTTTGGAAATTACGCAGTTGCTAAGTGGGCATGGATATTTCCGAGCGTATATGCACAAAATGGGAAAAGCGGCTTCCCCGGAGTACATGTACTGCCCAGGGGAAAAGGACGACGCGGAACATATGTTTTTCCACTGCCTTTGGGCACCAGACACGGCAGCAGAGATTATACTGAACCAGGAAGAGGACTGGAATCTCGTAGAGACACAGGCCGAAAAGATCCTACGGAAAAAAAAGGAACCTATACATAGATAATAGAAACTCCGCATAAAAGCAATTGACGAACGCTAGAGGGGAAAAAGAGAGCCTAGTCTAAAGTGATGTGATAAACAGTTCCGGGCTAACGCTTAAGGAGAAATGGAGTGTGTTTTTTTAAGGTATTCCAGCAGTTTTCTTACATCCGGCGCAAAAAAAAATTAAAATAATAAAGAAGATAAAATAACAATAACAATAACAACCATAATAATAATAATAATATTGAATAATAATAATATTGATTATTATTACTAAAACTCTTATGTTTTATCTGTGTTCCAACGTATACACTTGCAAGTTTATACATTAACCCTTCCCAATTTACTCGGCTAAGCAGTGACTAGCTAAGCGGTGCATAGCCGCACTGAGCTAGTGTTGGGTAGGTCATAGCAAGATACCCACTTGAGAATTTTGTTCATTCGTAGCGCCATCTGAAACTCAAGTTAGCTAGTTAGCTAACTTGAGTTTCAGATAGTACGTGTAGTCACATAACCTCACTGTTATTTATAACCATCGTTGACTAGTCCAGTACGGCCTAGTTACTAGGTGGCATTATTATTGTAACGCAGCGACAACTGTAGTGAAAATCGACTGTGTAGTGAATAGACAAAGGCTGGATAATAAAACATTTAGAATATTACTAGATCATAGCGAGTGAGCCATTAGACAGTTCATGTAAGTTCAATTGGATGAGTTAGTTACTAGCACATAACTAAGACAGGATACACCATTCTACTCGAGTATTGGCCTTCCGCTTACTGGTTGCTGCGTCAGTCAGTGCACGGTTAAGCGGTCACCGCTTCGAGTATTTTCCATTAACAATACTGCTTAACTCGAAGTACCGCCGGAGTCGAACCCTGACCGCCCATCTACCAGTGTCGGTGTGTTACTACTATTATTATTATTATTATTTTATCATTATTATTATTATATTTAATAAAATTTACTAAAATAGAATGAATTAAAAAGAAATTTTATGAAATAAATAAAAACGTACGAGCTGAGATTCGAACATGGGACCTTTGGCCTACCATGCTGACCGGCTACCACCTAAGCTACAAGACCACTTAACCATTAAAAATATTTTAAAGTGTATAACTTGCTATGGGATCTTCAGTGCGTTTTTTTATTTATAGGCTTTTTATTTCGGTCTTTTGGGCGTTTTAAAGGACGAATTCTAGAGACCCGTTGTAAGTTATGAGTAATTCAATGATTGTAAATAGCTCGGTGGGGATTTCGGTCAGGGTTCGCGTCCGCGGGACCGAACCTTTTCGAAGAGACTCTGGATTTAACGTTGAACGAAGAGAGACGCATTTCCGAGCCGTTGCCGCCGCCGTTGAGAAAAGTCGCCGCCGTTAAAAGACAACGTTCGAGGCCAGGGAATTCAGGATCTTCCCGTGCAGACACTGCCCGAGTCAAAATTTTCGAGCTACGTTCAACCCGCAAAATAAAGGCCTCCTTCCCCGAGCAGAGTTCGGCGATGGTGGATTGTCTGGTACCTAAATAAGAGTACAATCCCCGGAATACCAATACGTTAGGGCCTCCGATGAACCTCCCGAATGGCAGAAACTGGATATTGTCACTCAAAAGAGGGCAATGCAGAGCGCAACTGAACCTGCGAAACCCCAGGTGGACCTACTTCGAGCGCTCCCGCAGAACCTACTGGCCCACCCTTTCGGCCTACTTTACGCCCACTGTAGACCCTTTGGAACCTACATTCTGTCTACTGTAGGCGCACTGTAGACCCTCCCGACCCTCCATTCAACGAACACGTATTCACTTCGTCCTCGAACGGATTATCGATTAGGCTACAATGGAGTGTTGATGGAGGAGATATCGAATTTGAGCTCAAAGCAGGTTAAGCGCGCAATGATTTAACGCGCCGACTCGATCTCGCCGACCAGGATCTGGCCGACCGGATCTGGCCGACTAAGAACTCGCCGACGTCATAAACTCGCCGACCAGAGATCTGGCCGACCAAAGATCTCGCCGACTAGAAACTCGCCGACTATTTTTTTTGTAAAACTATAAAGTCACAAGGGTCTATCAATCTTGTGGCTGGTGCCAAGTTCGAAAAGTCGTTACAATGTATATTAGAGTCTAAAATAAATATATATATCTCGTGCTTTCTCAGTCAAACCCTTTAGTCTTTCAGTGGCCACCCTTTATTTATTCGGACGTTGAATAAATTCTCGCTGTTTTTTTTCGTGAAAATTAATGCTTCATTTGAAAAAATGAGTAAATTAACATGTCACGGAAAATATTGTCTATCGCTTGCCACTACTTTTTCCTATCTTTCTAGCATTTTAATTCCACGTCAGAAAAACGCCAGGTCTTTTGAGGCTATCCAAGGGTCGACCCATTTTTTGGCATCTCTATAAGAATGGAAGTGCTGCTCAGACAGGCCATGTGCCATCGATCGGAAAAAGTCATAATTGGAAGAGGCAATGTCTGCTAAATACGGCGGATGGGATAGGACTTTTTATTTAAGAGTTTCCAAGTAGGTTTTCACTGGTTTTGTAACATGTGGCCAAGCGTTGTCATGCTGCAAAATCACTTTGTCGTATCTCTGCTCGTATAGCAGCCGTTTTTCCTTCAATGCTCGTCTCAAACGCAACAATTGTGCTCGATAGCGATCTCCCATGATATCTCCGTTCGGCTTGAGCAGCCAATAATAAACTCCACTCAGCTGATCCCACCAAATGCAGAGCACAAGCTTAGGACTATGGATATTCGGTTTTGCCGCCGATGTTGATGCATGACCGGGCTTACCCTACGATTTTCTACGCTTAGCGTTATCCAAGTGTATCCATTTTTCATCACCATTCACGATACGATGCAAAAAACCTTTCCTTTTCTACCGTTGAAGCAACTGTTCACAAATGAAAAGACGCCGTTCGACGTCTCTCGGCTTCAACCCGTACGGCACCTAACGTCCTTGCTTCTGATTCATTCCTAATGCTTTCAAACGTTTCGAAACTGTTGTGTGGTCAATACCTAGTGATTCTGCAACTTCACCTAGCGTCTGACATGAGACTTCATGAAGTATGTCGGCGGCTAGACCAATCTTTGCATGTTGTTTCCGACAGAGTATGGTCGCCGTAAGTCTCAACAAGAATTCTGTGAGCTTCAGCTACAGATTTAAAAAAAATTAAGTAGCGCAGTTAAATTCTTCGCAAATAGTCTTTTTTGGCATGAAATTTGACATGTGACACTATGAAAAAAACAAGTTGTTTACACTTCGGCAAAATGGCAAACACTGAATTCCAAGCTTGCTTATAATAACTCTTTATAGATGCATTATCATCTTGAACTACACGCACGCCGTTTTGGCAACGTTATCTGCTGGAAAACAGCGAAAACTTATTCAACGACCGAATATATGAGACGGTAAAAAAAAATATATGTATCTCGATCCCTCGTATAACGATTTTTTATATTTTCTTAAATATTATGTACAAAAATAATTTAGGTAAAAACTGTAAGGGTTGCCGGCCTTCCCGCAACAGGGTCGATAAATTCAACAAGAAGTCATTGGTTGGAAAATGGCATTTTAATAAATAGGCCTCTATTGCGAGGAAATATCCCCCTCGATGCCTCTCTTCGGGCAAGAGGTAGGGGGTTAAATTGATAATAGCGAATTGCCTCGAGCGGTCAGAGGGCATCCCTCCATTCTCCTCCTCGTCCCTTTGACACGAACAGCGGGCTTCGATCCGTGGATCGGCACAGGTCGTGTTATCCGCCATCGAGTGGGTCACCGGTGTCAGGGAGACGCGGGGGATGCAGGACAGGGTAGATTTCCCAGGTGACATTTGCCCCGTATGCTCGCGGTCATAAATACGCTTACAATAATTATTATCGCTCGGCTACGCGTTTGGTGACGAGTATACTCGCTGAACGTTCCCGAGCCAAGTTGAAGGACAACCCCATTCACCACCCCCGGCCCCCGATTTTGCCGCATTTACCGTAGGGCGCGCCTAAAACCGCGAGGTGCGGAATTAATTAACCGCACAGGGAAATTGGGTCGTAATGAGAAGGTGGAGGGGGGGGGGGGATGGCTCGATTCGTACCAAATTTAGGAACCCTTTCTTTTTATACGGTTATTTGGAGCTTGGGGAATTACTTATGCAATGGATAAAATTTTGATAAGAATTATGGTGGTTATTAGTGATTGGTTGGATATATTTGATTCGTCGATTATTATTAATTATCATTGATTGATTACTTATTATTAATTATTATTGATCAGTAATTTATGAGTTACTTAATGAAGCAATAAAGGAAAACCGTTTAAAAAATATAATTTGGTAAAAAATCTTGCTCGAAATTATTCAGCCAGGAAAGTATACCCTTTGACTTTTTTCGTCACTGCACACGTACCATTACTGTACCATTTCTTCGTGGTGGTTGCACACTCTGACCGGTAAAATAAGTCGATTGGGGTGGATTGTGGTCGAGGTGGTTTTTAGGGCAGTGAAAAATAAATAAAAAGAGCCGGAAAAACGGAAACGGAGGAGAAAAAAAATCGTTGGTACGAGCCGGTGGGGAGGCTTGGTATACTTGGCAACAATGGTACATCAGTGAATTACGTTACGAGGTGGAAGAAGGATTAAGAAAAAGTAGAGAGAGAGAGAGAGAGAGAGAGAGAGGAA
>CAWVQM010000560.1:0-12610 GCA_963932345.1 Ophion ventricosus | reverse complement strand
GGACGACGAGACAGGCGAGTAGTGGCATTGCTTGGCTTGACGTCTTGAGGTCGGCCGAGGCTACTGCGGGCTCAAGGCACACTCGAGTTTCAATCCGATCTCAGCGAAGTGTCGGGTTTAATTAAGGGACTCCTATAGTAGTGACGCACAGCCACACTGAGAAGCATCCGCGCGGGGTGGGGGCAGAGGGCGACGATGGGGAGGGGGGGGCGGGGGGGTGCTGTGATATTAGCTCTCGGGGCTCTATCTGTCGCTTAAATTACCTACTAGTATTACCCCGCACCACTACCACATTCGACAAAGCTCCATCCGTACGAGTCGTATCGTAAGGCTGTGGGCGCGTGCGCGCGTGCATCGAAGTTTACTTAGGCGCGGGCTTGTACGGCTGCGACTGTCACCGATATGGATTCCTTAGAAAATCTCATCCTCGTCGTTCTCGCGCCTAATCCCATGCTGCGAGCGCGGATCGCCATCGAGAACTATTAGATGAAGTAAAAAGTTCTGAGCGTTTTTTCGCTTTATTTCGATGATGAAATTAACATAGTAAGGATTATCCGATTTAGATCAAATATGCGCCGTTTTGTTCGATAACTTTTGTCCATTTTGAAGGCAATTTCATAATTCCGCGATTAAAGAAGTCCTCATCCCTATTGGTAAAAAACTTGACCAGCTCATTTTCACAAGTCGCTCTTGAAGCTAGTTTTGTGACATCAAGAAAATTTTGGAAATGCTTGAAAAGATGATAATCGCTTGGTGCCAGGTCTGGACTACACGGCGGGTGCGATAGAACTTCTCATCCAAGCTCTCGAAGCTTCTGGCGCGTTGTTAAAGATGCCCGAGTAGAAATCCTGCTCCGGCTACAAGAAAGGCCTGATCAGGCATCCTGATTTCTTTTTCATGCCTTGATCAGGATTTTTGATCAAGCCCTGATAATTTTTGTGACACTTTCCCTGACTTCGGTCTGATCAGGGTAAAAAATCAAGGCTTGATCGATGAAAAAGATCAAGGCCTGATCAGGATAGAACATCAAGGCTTGATCAGTGAAAAAAATCAAGGCATGACCAGTATAGAACGTCAAGACTTGATCAGTGAAAAAATCGAGGCCTGACCAGGATAGAACATCAAGGCTTGATTACAGTGCAAAATAAAGGCCTGACCAGGATAGAAAATCAAAGCCTGATCAGCGTAAAAAAAGGCCTGATCAGTGCAAAAAATCTAAGCCTGATCAGGGCTTTATTTTTCAAGGATTAATTGAATTGAAACATCATCGCCTAGTCAGGATGATGGAATGAACCTCTGCTGTGGATGTCCTATTTATTCCTGAAATAAAAAATACCACGCAAACCCAAAATAGAAAAACACACAAATTACAAATAACGTTGATACTTTATTTTATAAACTAAATAGGAATCTTGTTTATCACAAATTTTTCTTATTACTCTACTTTATCACATGTTTTGTGAGCCGTAAGTCCAGTTGCTTGATCATCGCCTGAAGCTAGCTGGATCAGGCGAATTGAGGCAAGCCGTAAGTCCACTTGATTGACCATAGCCTGAAGCTAGCTGGATCAGGCAACTGGAGGAAACACTACATCCAGTTGCCTGACTATCACCTGACACCGACCGGATCAGGCATATTGAGGCATACCTTAAGTAAGGCCTCCGTACTACAACGTGATCAGGCCCGGATCAAATATCAAGCCAGCCTGACAATATTTCTACTCGGGTGTGTGCGGCCTGGCGTTGTTTTGATGGAACACAACACCCTTCCTATTGGCCAATTCCGGCCGCTTCTGGTCGATCGCCTGCTTCAATCTGGTCAGTTGTTGACAGTAGAGGTCCGAATTGAGTGTTTGGCCCGATGGGAGCAGCTCATAGTGGATGATTCTCTTCCAACCCCACCAAACACGCAGCAAAACCTTCTTGGCCGTTAATCCGGACTTGGCGATCGTTTGGGCCGGCTCACTGCGATTGGACCACGATCTTTTTCGGCTGTTGTTCTCGTATGTGACCCATTTTTCATCGCCAGTCACCATCCGCTTCAAAAATAGGTCGATTTCGTTACATTTCAGCAAAGAATCGCAGGCATCAATTCGGTCCAAAAGGTTCTTTTGCGTCAATTCGTGTGATACCCATACATCGAGCTTTTTCTTGAGACCAGCCTTATGCAAATGGTTCTAAACGGTTTTCTGGCTAATCTTCAGTTCCTGGGCAATGGAATAAGTGCTCACATGCCGGTCCAACTCGACGATTTCCATGATTTTATCGACATTTTCGACGATTGGCCTACCAGAGCGTGCCTCATCTTCGACGTCCATATTACCAGAAGGGAATCGTTGGAACCACCGCTTTGCTGTTGCATTCGATACTGTATTGGCTCCATATACAGCACAAATTTGTTTGGCCGCCTGCTCCGCCTTTTCACCTTGGTCGTAGTGGTACTGAAGAATGTATCGAATTTTCTCTTTTTTACCTGCATTTTGGAACGCTGTAACACACAACTGGCGTCACCAAACACAAAACCGTCAAAGAACTTTTTTTGAAGCGTTATGTCACCTTTCAATCGCCGTATAGTATGACCCGATCCGATGTATACATCGTGAGATATGGCTCACTAAAGACATCTAGCGGAAAACGCTCAGAACTCTTTACTTCATACAATATCTTTTACACTCACGTTTTTTTTTAAGGATGTATGGGATACAACTGAAAATCATAATAAAGTGTTCAAAATTTGACATATTCGAAAATCAAGCTTAGTTCATGTGCAAAATTCAAAGACGATTGACCAAATACATGAAAAGTTATACGCTCAATGCGCAACTCATGTGGCGCCGTCTTCGCGGCTGAACTGAAAACTTAGTAGATGCCCAAGCAGTTGGTCTGTTCGTTTTAAGGGTTACGTGGGTTTCGAAGCCAAAAAAAAGCATATTTTCTCTATTTTTTAAAAATAGTATATATAAATTGTTTTATTCAAAATGTTAAGCGCATAAAAGAGCGACATTTCAACAATATTTAAAAAAAATTTCATCCAAAAATTTGGGAAATTCAGCCGGTGCGACCTGGTTTCCGGAGACCCCGCAAAAAAAGTATCCTCGTGGTGGTCAGGATAACTCATGATAGCTTTATCTGAAATTAAAAAACCAAATTTTTTCTGTTAGTAGATAAGTATAACTCGTGATTGAACCAAGGGTTTTTTAAAAAAATTGAAATTTGAATTTTTGGCAGAGTTGTATACAAAATAGTTCAATTTTTGGTACAATTTACACTACGTATAGCCTTGTAAAATTAGGTGTAATCGAAAAAAAAACCTTCATTCAATCACTAGTCAATGCTATTTTGAAGAAGTGTGCAACATTTCAATAAGATGCATTCGTTTTTGAGAAATCGTGTCCACCGACTTCAAAAATAGTGTTTTCAGAAAAATATGTATACCTGCGTCACTCCTGGCCGGTCTTTCCCAACGGGGGAAATTCCCAAAGGCTCTCTCTCCTAGACTTTTACTCCGATTGACTTAAAACTTTGGGAGAATATTCTAGACACATTGTATTATTAGATAATAAAATTTAAAAAAATTGATTTTTTGAAATTTTCAATTCCACGTAACCCCTTAACGTGCCCTCTCATGACAAATAGCACTTACTCCGATATCTATAATATGCAAATATAGATAAAAACATAGGAACGAGTTGTAAATTTTTCCACATGTATAGAATACACTCAAAAATCCATTTAAAAAATTTTGTACGCGTGTTCAAAGTAATTGCGGTGATATTAAATTGAAACGCGGGAAGAAATTGTCAATATCTGAAAACGACGCATCTCACGTGGCAACCACGCGACACATACACATGCACGTTTCCAACAGATAGATTCAGGTGTGATTCGCGTCCAAAAGTTTTTTCTAATTTCGGCTAAATACAACGATTTTTCAAGCAAAACTCAATTTTTTTTTTCACTGAAATAACGTCCACGCATATGGGTTAATGTATTTTCTACTATATATAATTATTCGAAACGAGTTGGCATAAACTTATCATAGTTAAGGCTTTATATACGCGATTTCGCCGATTTTCGAAGGTACTTTTCTAGACGCGGTTAAAAAAAATGACGCATGTATTGACAACATTTTTTTTACAGATCATTTATGCACATGGTTAAGTATATGTAAAAAAAAAATCAGAAATATTAACAAATGGCGGAGATATAATATAATAAAGCAATGTATTTTTTTTGCGCGCGCGTTGATGGTGAAAGTTCTCGGCATCGATGTGGGTGTCTGAAAAAATAAATGAACATATTTATAATTGCATAATGAATGTATTTTCAGTGTGAACCAACAATATTATAAAAAAAATTATTATAATAAAAATTCGAAACTTAAAATGTTTTTACTCAATTTTCTGTCGGTATTTTATTTTTTATATTTTTTTGTGTCATTGAAATTTTTGTTTCTGAGGTTCACACGATAGGTGATGATACTAAGAATATGTTGTAAAAATTTCAAAGCGATCTGAACCTTCGTTCAAGAGTCAGAACTTTCACAAGGTTCAAAAAAGTGAATCGTGGAAAAACGGCTTTGAAGTTGGCGGTCGGGCGCGCCGCGCGGTATCTATTATAAATGCAATCTTACCTTATTTAATAGCATCCTGCGCTATATGTGGGGCTTTCCTCGGCATCTAAAACGTCTCCAGCATGTTTTTTGTCGTTTCTGGCGACAATCCTTGCTTCCTTTGTTGCCTTTTCAGATTGAATTCCAGTGGCAGTAAGCCGTAATTCGTCCAGATGTTTCGCAAGTCTAACAGTTGCAACTTTAACAATTTTTGGAATTTTTCAATTCTGTAAAGCTTAAAATATTCCTAACCGTTCAGGCTAATGGAATAGAAAATAAAAAAATGAAAAATTTTGAAATTTTTCGCTTATATAAGGCCTTAAAAGTAAGAAAATTGATTTCACTATACTTTTGGCAGTGACGATATCTACCCTACATCCTTAAGGAGTGTGGGCACCTTGAATCCGTGGAAAATGCATATTTTTTTTATCAAAATGGTTAGATCGTTGTAAAATTTTGCTCTATAAATCTCTATCATTATTTCCGTTTACCCATTAAATTTGGGATCGAATTTCGGATTGGTTTTCGAGTAATCTTATATCCCCCTAAAAAACTTTAACAAGTAAAAAAAACGCCAAGTAATAAAAAATGCCCTCGAAAAAATTATCAGTTGCTTCACTATCTACAAGATTCTAATTAACCTCGAAATATTTGTGATTTTTTTCAAACAATAGTTTTATTTAGATTTTAATTTTTCAACTCAAACGTACAAAAGAAGTGAAATAACTTTTTATGAAAAAGCCAAGCAAATTTACCAGAAACGTACAGAAAATTACCAAATTCTAGTAATACCATTTTTCTCAATATTTTGTTTTCAAAAACCATTTTACTATTATAATAAAAGTACGAATCACGATTATATAAAAGTAAAACGTATGCATCACACAAGTACTGTATGTATGTATCACTAGAAAAGCTGGGCAACGACTTGGCGTGCATGGTTAAGAAAAAAAGCTCGGCGAAGGATGACGTTTTCTCAACAACCTGACCATTAGTTTAAGAAAAACATAAATTGACGCAATTTATTATGTAACTGCAAACCAAGTTTCTGATTCCGCAAAGTATAAATTAAAAAATCAGTGATGTACCCCTAGACCACACGGCTCTTGAAATCTCACTTTATTTGCATACCTTGAAAAGTTGTGTGGAAGTATTCACTTTCTACTCTATTGCAGAACCACCATACATCTCATGAAATCTATTGCGTCGTATAAATTTTGGTGTAATGAACATAGTTTTGGCAGGCTGAAGGTTTGAATTACGGTCCGCACCACTTGCTGGTGGAAAAGGAATATCGATATTACTCTCGACACCTATCGCTCCATTTCCGATAATCTGTCTCAGTACAGTCGAACATCTCATTTCTAATAATCCTGTATGCCTGATGTGATGTTACTATTTGAAATAATCTATGTAGATAAATTGTTGCGAAAGTTACTTTTGCAAGCGGTAGGGACGTTTCTGTAAGAAAATCGTGTATCTTCCCGAGCTTTTTTTTCTTAACCATGCACGCCAAGTCGTTGTCCAGCTTTTCTAGTGATACATACATACAGTACTTGTGTGATGCATACGCTGTACTTTTATATAATCGTGATTTGTACTTTTATTATAATAGTAAAATGGTTTTTGAAAAGAAAATATTGAGAAAAATGGTATTACTAGAGTTTGGTAATTTTTTGTACGTTTCTGGTAAATTTGCTTGGCTTTTTCATAAAAAGTTATTTCACTTCTCTTGTACGTTTGATTCGAAAAATTAAAATCTAAACAAAACTATTGTTTGAAAAAAATCACAAATATTTCGAGGTTAATTAGAATCTTGTAGATAGTGAAACAACCGATAATTTTTTCGAGGGCATTTTTTATTACTTGGCGTTTTTTTTACTTGTTAAAGTTTTTTTAGGGGGATTTCATATCTTTTTGAAACGGACTTCATTTTCTATAGTTATAAACTTAGCGTAGTTATAAACTTAACGAGTTTTTGGGCGATTATTAATAATAATAAGATTATCTTAACATATTAATTGAATTTACAAATTGAGAAATGTTTTTTTTGTCCAGTTGAAACAGATGTACAGTCACTAACAAAACCTCAGTCAAGCACACGCCAATATCGTCGAATTTGACTTCAGTTGGTATTGAAAGTGGAAAATTAACATTTCTCAGTGTTAATTTATTATTAAATTAGCCGCTTGTAAGGCTAAACTTGTACGATATGATCTAGACTTGTAAATTTACGATTCGCCCATTTTGGACTAATTTTTTGTCCGACGGTCCATCCAGTAATAGCGTAAAATTAAATAATGTATTGTTTTGAATAAATTATAAATAAGGGGAAATAAATATTCATGTGTTTTACAATTTTCATCAACAGTAAGCCCTGAAAAGTAACTTTATAAACTTTATTTTTCAAACCACCCCAACATATTTTTTCCATTTCTTTATTTTTATTATTATAGAGAGTAATCTTTGTGAACAATTAACTTGTCTAAGATTGTGTGAAAATATTGTAACGATCTGTTCAGCATGAAAATAAAAAAAATTTGGGCTATTAAAATGAAAAAGTTTTCGATGCATCTTACAATACAAACTTCAACGTCATCAAGTTGTATACTATAGAAAGTACCGCACCTACCGATCATAATCGTGGTCGAGAAAAAAAGCAAAAATACTTGTTTAAACAATTATTTTTGCATTACTTTTACCGTTGATTTTTGCAGTGCGTACGCAACAATCATATTTACTGAGGGGTACAGAAAGTACCGCGCTTACCGATCACAATCGTGGTCGAGAATATATTCTTTAATGGTTTAAACAATTTTTTACGCATTGTTTTTGCCGTTATGTTTTGCAGCGCGCAAGCAGTAATCATATTTGCTGAGAGGTACAGAAAGTACCGCGCCGAACGATCACAATCGTGGTCGAGAAGAAATGCTTTAATTGTTTACACAATTATTGTCGCATTATTTTTACCATTGAGTCTTGCAACGCGTAAAGAGCAATCATATTTACTGAGAGGTATAGGAATTACTGTATCTACCGATCACAAACGTGGTCGAGAAAAAACAAATTGATAATTGTTGAAACAATTATTTTTGAATTATTTTTTACCGTTATGCTTTGCAGCGTGCAAACAGCAATCATATATACTGAGAGGCAATCATATATGCTCAAATTACCGTATCTACCGATCAAAATCGTGGTCGAGAATGAACGCATTCATATTTGTTTAAACAATTATGTTTGCATTATTTTTATTGTTAGGTTTTGCGGTTCGCAAGCAGCAATTTATTTGCCGAGAGGTATTGAAAGTACCGTATCTACCGATCACAATCGTGGTCGAGAATAAATGCATTCATAATTGTTTAAACAATTATGTTTGTATTATTTATACCGTAAATGTTTACTGAGCCAATCGCTACACTCAGCAAGGACTCTTTCTGCGAAATTCGTGTTTTTGAATTTCTTGCGAAGTCGGCGTTGAGAAAAGAAAATAAAGTTCTTTCTCGACGCTGATTGTGTTTATGTATGTTTGTGCATGTATATACGCTCACGCGGTGTGTACGCGCTACGAAGGGTCAGCCCGCGGAAAGATAAAAATCTTAAATCGCGTGCGGCCGATGAAGTAATGCACACCGACATACACGCACACACGCGTTGCGAGACGCAGGAAGACATTTACAATCTCCCGGTAGGTAGCAGGGGCTCGTACGAGTTCTGCCCTACCGACTGGAGCCGGGGCTGCGTCGAAGTCTTGCTGCGGGTACCGTTCCCTCTTAAAGCCAAGTGTCACACCGACCGAGCGACCATGAGTGCGAGAGAGATAGCTGATTTGCAGATTCCCAATGATTTCTGAAACGGTTGATTTTTGGGGAAAAAAGAAAAGAAACACGTTGCGCTCTGTTGAACGACGAACAACCGCTTTCTCTTCTTTTGCCCGAAATATGATCCGTCTAGGAGAAAACGTGGCAGTAGGATTTTTACCGATTGGACGTGTGACACATGGCCTGAAAGCCGACAGAGGTCATACATTCGAAGAACCCGACATTTGACGTTTCTAGCGCGCCACTGTTTGTTTATAGTAGCACCTCTCTGAAGTGAGCAAACAGTGCACTTCAGGCTGAAACGCTAAGCGTTCCCATCATGTTAACGCTTTCCCCAAAAGGACGTATGTAGTATAGCGATATGACCAAATCGGTCATATCGCTGCGACCGAATAACTTTATCCCTCCAAGAAAACCGATGAGTCTGGAACGTTCTAAAGTGTTGAAGAATTTTTGTGGTAAAAAAGTCGCTCGGAAATTCGGCTAATATTGCGAGATCTCAAGTTTGAGTAGGCGGATCGAAAAATGACCCAAACAAAATCGATAGGAAAAAATAACATTTCATTGGTAAAATGTCATTAGTTTTTCGATTCGTCTCCGCGTTTTCGCGTAATGTCGATTATAAGTTAAAAAGTCGTCTGCTAAAGCCCATCTTGGCGTATAAAGAGTGCGCGGCGTGTCGTGTCGTGACAGTCATTTTTTTTAATTACTTGGCGTCGAGACGCTGCCGCGTCTCTTGATATCGAGCATGGCGTGTTAATGCTATCTGTAGTTTATTGACACGATCTGCAAATGATTTACGTCTTTGCTATATTTTTTAATTAACTTTATTTGTTTATTCATATATATATACATACTCTCCCTTTCTCTGCCTGTCTGACTCTCTCCCCCCCCCCCCTCTCCCTCTCTCTATCTCCCTCTCTCAATCCCTCTCTCTACACACCGCCCGCTCTATTTCACGCATTTTATATTTCATACATGAAATAGAAAGGGGAGGGAGAGAAAGACAGATAGTCATATAGACAGAGAGGAATTATACAGGGCCACTTGCTACTGGTCACGATCCCGTTAAGGGGTTGACCATGTTTTCCGCTATCAAAGAGCCCAGTAACGCTTTATACAAAAGTGAACCGTTTTCAAGACATTATTATTTTTAATTTTTTTTTTAAAGTGAGTGGTAGGCAAATTTAAAAATAAAAAGAAAAGCTGTTGTGTGGAATCAAACTTTTGTATTTTTTGTAGTTTGAGGACCAGTAAAAAAGATTTATAAATAATAAAACAAGAATAATTTGCGAACATTTTTTAATTAGGGCTCCAAAATTACAATAATATGTTGGTGTTTTATGACCGAGCGAAGCGAGGTCTCACAATCAACTGGGACAAATCGGCGTTTGTATTTTTGTATGTTCGTTCGACGATAACTTGCGTACCTTTGATCCGATCTTCATGAAATTTTGTAGGACAGTAGTAGGCATGCTAATGCAATTTTTAAGTTCGAATATGAGCGAAATCGGTTAAGGGGTTTTACAATTATAACCCGAGCAGAAATCTAATCAGGCTGCCTGAGGATCCATCAGGCAGCCTGATTAGATTTCTGCTCGGATCAGGGATCAATAAGGCGCCTTGATCAGGTACGCCTGATTTGAGCCGGACAGGGGCCTGAGCAGGGATCAATAAGGCGCCCTGATCAGGCACGCCTGATTTGTGCCAGGCAGGGGTCTGAGCAGGGATCAATAAGGCGCCCTGATCAGGCACGCATGACTTGCGCCAGACAGGGGCCTGAGCAGGGATCAATAAGGCGCCCTGATCAGGCACGCCTGATTTGCGCCAGACAGGGGCCTGAGCAGGGATCAATAAGGCGCCCTGATCAGGCACGCCTGATTTGCGCCGGATAGAAGCCTTATCAGGTATCAATAAGGCGCCCTGATCAGGCACGCATGATTTGCGCCGGACAGATTGGGCCGGAAAGATTGGGACGGTCATCGCCAAAACCGGAACAAAAACTAAACGATCAAGTCAAGTAAAATAAAAACTTAAACTTTAAAAAAATGTTTTCATATGTTTCATATTTTTAATAACGTTAGTAAACTTGATAACGTGTAACTGCGATAATAATTTAATAAATGTTGATCTATTTTCAAACAAAAAATTAATCAAATGATTGAGCCAGATGACACGCATGTCTCAGGCAGGATGAGGCACCTGATCCGGGCCAGATAAGTTGCTTGATCCGAGCCAGATATATTGCCTAATCCGAGCCTGGTAAGGTGCCTGATCCGGGCCTGATAAAGCGCCTGATCAGAGCCTGATAAGGTGCCTGATCCGGACCTGAATTTGCAAAAGCGTTACATCCCTGATCAGGGCCGGATTAAATTTGCCTGATCCGGCCCGGATTTGCTATTGTGGCAGCCTGATCCGGTCCGGATTTCACCCTGAACAAATTTCTGCTCGGGAAGTGTTGCAAGGTATCAGTTCGGGGCATTGAGATCGAGTGAAGCAAGGTTTCCGTAAACTCAAAATGTAAGTGACAGACAGACAGAAAGATCGAGTGACTTTCGCAGAAGAGAAAAGATTGCGCCATCTTTCGAGTTTAATAGTGCGAAGAAAAATAAAACTAAAAAATGTACTTACGAAAAAATTCTTTGGATATTAACTAGATGCGTCTATTTGATTTTTTTTTAATTTGATTTAACTAGATTTTTCGTGAAATCAATTTTTTCCTATTGCATTCCATTATTGAAATTATTTATTTTTAATATATTAATTTATTCAAATCAAGATCTAATTAATATCGTCTAATAACTACATACACTAAGCGCAACCATTAAAGGATCAAGAAAAAGATCCAACATTTTTGGGTCATTTTCAAGAAGCTGTATCTCCGCGAAAAATCATCGTAGAGCAAAAATAAAGAAAAGCAAATTGAAGCTACAAAATTCTAGTTTTTACATCCTGAGGTCCAACATTTTCATCATGAGCGATTTTTTAATAATCATAAGAAAACCAACGATAGAAAAAATTTCAAAATTTTTGCCAGACTTTCCAAAAGTCCACGGACGTTAATATTTTTTTTCAATCTTGTCACCTAAATTTTCGTCTAGGTTTTCTAGGATTTCTAGGAAATTTTCGTCTAGGTTTTCGTCTAGGATTCTTTCTCTTCAATTTCAGCGGTCGATTTCAATAATATAAAAAATAAATAAAAACAAGGACATTTTCAAATTGATCAGCAACTTTCATCTAAAATTTTTAATTGTGGCGGCCCCCGGGCCCTCTCGTTCCTGTAGCCCTCCCCAAATTCGGCCCTGCTCTTGACTCAATTATGATAAAGTTTGCATCATTGGAACACGACAGTTCTTTTTTTCATTTTCATTTCCTTATATTCATTATTATACAGCATCTTTTTTACAGTTTTCCTTGTAAATCGCTTTGTTGGTTGAAACGCAGAAGTTCTTTTTTTTATATCATTATATAGCATATTTTTTGCAGATTCACGTTGTTGTTCTGTAACGATGTATTTTAAGAAATGGTTTAGGGACTTCAGGAGGAAAAATCTGCTGAAAGAAATTACAGCAGAAATATTCATTTCGTAACATTCCAATGGAGCAAATTTGAGTTCCATTGATAAAGGAGACTCGACACTTTTCAATGCGATCTTCGTCTGTTTGCAAGGAAGATAAAAATTCGCGACTGCATCGTGATTTATGGCAAAGAAGTGCTAGGGTCGAAAGGGAATAACAATAATCTTTGTTCCAGATCGAACACATTATGCTCAAAGTGATCATTTCCTCTCTCTCTCTCTTTCTCTCTCTCTCTCTTGATCTCTCGCTCCCGGTCTCTTTTGACCTACATGAATCTCGGTTATCGGATCCTTTCCGTCGCGAACACGATTCCCGCATTTGGAGTCGCCGGTTTTCGATAATTGGCCGCTGTGATCTTTAAGTGGCTCGCGCTCTGTCTCGTTGGCCTCGACGGGTTGCAGGCGAATCTTTGGATCATTTCGTTTGAGGTTCGAACTAACGGATGCTCGGCCATTCTGTTAATGAGCTTTTATATATTTGCACGAAAATCGTAGCTCGCAAATAAATTATAGCTGTCACACGGGATGCGGAAAAGAGAGTAAAGATCCGAGACCGAGAGAGAGAGAGAGAAGAGAGAGAGAGAGAGAGAGAGAGGGGGGG